>PVKU01009403.1:10880-34105 GCA_004027475.1 Anoura caudifer
CCCCCCCCCCGTCACCCTCTGCTTTTATGAGCTCAGCTTAGCCTCCTTCTGCAAGACTTCTTTCTGGGTAAAACCCCTAACCTCTTGACTCTCCCACTTTGGTAAACTTAGCAGGTTTACATAAATCGGCTTCTTCCCTTTTATCTCTCCCCAGCCCATAAGCCCCCTGAAGACAGGGATCTTTCCTACCTTTCAAGTGTCTCTTCCCGCCTTGTATGGCTGGGTTCTCTCTGTAGTTGCTTAATAGATGGTGGTGGTTGATGATTAAATGGGTGTGAACTGGGGACACCCACTCTGATGCCTAACCCCCAGCACACCACATCCTCTGGGGAATCAGAGCAAGGAAGCCTCTGGGTCCCAGGCAGGTGGGAGGCAGCATGGTGTCCCGGACAGAACGCAGGCTCTGCTGTCAGCCCCGCCTGGGTCTGTATTGGTGTTGCCCCTTGCTGACTGCATGACCTCTCACCCCGAGACTTGGTCCCCTGATCTGTGACACAGGTGCATTTCCTGAAATGGCTTTGAAGTGCTCAGTATTTCTTCTCCTTGGGATAACGTAGGCATTGCTCTGGGAGTTTGACTTTCTCTGTCACCTCTCCAGAAGCTGCTGCTTGCATTTGCTGTGGCCTTGGTGGCCAGCACTTAATGCAGATGAACCTGGTTGGCCATTCAGCTGGGTCCCTGGAAGGCATCTGACTCTGGTTATCTCCAGGAGAGTGTGATGTGGGACTCCTCCTAGCCCTGTGGGGTGGAGTGTTGGGGGCTCTGCTCTGCAGGTGAAAGGGTCATACCCCAGGGCCGGCGGAGTCAGTTGGGTCAGTTGGGATTTGGTTTTGTGATGTTTCATTTCCCCTGAGCCTCTTTGGTGGCTTTGAGGAGGAAGTGGCCGGGGAAGGAGGTTGCTCGGTGGCTTGGTTTGTACTAATCACTCACGTAACACTAATATTAGAACTGCCGCAGAGGCCCTCGCTGGGACCCGCTTCCAGTGCAGTGCGGGCTTCTCCCAGAACCCCCAGGCCTCCTGTGGTCAGGGCAGGTTGTGGAGGCTGCCCCGTGACACCCGTGAGGCCTCTCAGGATGGGGCCAGGCCAGCGCGGCTCCTGGTAGCAGCAGAAAAGGAACGACTGGTTTTCTGGACCATGGACTGGGGTCTTTGTCAGTTGAGCGGACTCAGCCATGAGCTAGAAGCTCACCCTGCGACAGGCTGCCCTGCTACCTCTGTGCCTTTTTAGGGGCAGTCGATCTAATGGCGTAGCCCTGGGCCCCATCGGGGGGTGAAGCGGCTCTAAGAGTCCTGGCCAGGCCTTCCCTCGCTGTTTCCAGGAACGTTCCTCTTCCTTAGGTGGAAATGGGCGTGTTCCACGGCCTGCCCCGGGTTTCCTCTGGATTTGCCCTCCCCCACTCCCTGCCCTTTGCCCCCCGCCCCCCCCCCCAACCCCTGCCAGGGGACTCCTGGCTCTGCTGGCCCTCTTGGGTGGCTTCTTGTCACGGGTAAGCACCAGGATGGTTGAGTCCGGCTGGCCCCTCAAAGTGGGTGTGTTGGAGTGATTGTGGCACCCGGTACACTACACTGCGGGCAGACCCGCCCTGGTTGCCTTCTTGGGCTCACTCGGTCACAGGCTGCGCAGCTTGGAAAGTCCTCTGTGCTCACTCGTGGCTGTGTGGTTTCCTCACCCCTCCTGACAGTGTCAGCCTGGCTGCCTCTTTGGGGCAAGATAGCTGTTGGGATGGATGGGGGCCCGCATTCCTCCTGGTCTCAGCACCTCAGATGGTCTCTTCTGCTGTGTTCTGAGCTTTCCAAGACTTCCTGTCCCTTTTCTCTCTTTGGAAGTCAGCGCTTGACGTCTTTTTCTTTTTTTTTAAATCCTCACTTGACGATGTTTATTGATTTTTTGAGAGACAGAGACATGGATCTGAGAAACATTGATTAGTTGCCTTCCACATGCACCCTGATGGGGGCTCGAACCTGCAACCTAGGCATGTGCCCTGACTGGGGAGCGAATCTACAACCTTTTGGTGTATGGGATGACATGCCAATCAGCTGAGCCACCCGGCCACGGGCCGAACTTGCTGTCTTTTTGCCTGGCCTGCTGAGATGGCCACATCGGAAACAAACTGGGGGAGAAGAGGAGTGTTACCTGGAGGTGGTTGTCATGACTTCCTGTGGTCACTTCCGGTCATCTGTTTCCAAACATCCTGTTTGTGCCCCTAGAGCAGCAGGAACACTGACCCAGAGATAGCTGTTATCTGCCTGACCTTGACAGAGGTGTGGGGGCCTGGGCTGTCCCAGTCCCTCTGTTCCCAGGATCGTTGGCTTCCTGGTCAATGGCTCTTGATGGTGTTGCTGGTAGCAGCTCCTTTTGGTGTCTCTGCCTTGGGCTTCACCCCAGCTCTGCCCTTTTCTCTTCTGCCCGCTTCTGCTGCCGGGGAGAGTTTCCCTCCGAATGAATGCCCTGTTGGGGCATTAACAGACAACACTCGCTTCTCTGTGGCTCTGGTCTGACTCAGTCTTTCCCGGACCGCTGCACTTCTAGGGCCTGAAGGTCTCAGAGTGTCACCCACCCCCGTGGTTGGGGTTGGGGGGTGTCTCTGACCATCACCTTTTCAGTTAGAACTGCTCACTTTTTATCTGTTCATGTGTTGGGCTTCCATTGAAGGTTTTGACTATAGAAGGACTTTGGTGGCTTTTTAAAAATCTGAAAATAAAAAAATGTAAAAACATTTGAAGATCACTTATGAGGTTCCACTCACCCGTTTTACAGATGGACAGACTAAGGCCCTCGAGGAGAAAGCACTTGCCCAGGACACTGCAGCAGAGCAGGCCTGTGCTTTCTCCTCTTTCTGTCCCTTCTGGGGGAATGTCCGGGGTCCTTGATTTCTAGAATTACACGTCTGCCACAGTGTAGCTTCAAGCCTTGTTTTTTTTTCCTCCTAGAGACCTTTCCTGTCATTTTGTATCTGATGTTACTTACTTTTGTTAACATCTTTATGTCAAAGAAGATACATGCTTATTGTAAGAGGAAGAAGGGAAAGAAAGGCACAAAGTCCTGTCTTCCTTTCCCTGCCAGGCAGCAGGAACCGTTGTTAATAGTTTGGTATCTTTTCCAACCATTCGTTACACGTTTGTAAACATAGAAGCGTGTATACGGTTGATATACATATCCTTCATTGTTTTAACTAAGATGAAATTCATGTCAGGTGCCGTTAACCATTGTAACCTGAACAAGCCTGTGGCATGTAGTACATTCACAGCGTGTGCAGCCATCGCCTCCATCTGGTTCTAGAACACATTCATCACCCCCCAAAGGGACCCTGCACACCGTGTGCAGTCTCTTCTCCGTACTCCTCCCTCCAGCCCCTGGCAACCACGAATCAGTTTTCTGTCTGTGTGGATTTGCCTATTTTGGACATTTTACACAAATGGAATCGTATAAAACATGGACTTTTGTGACTGGCTTCTTTCATTTAGCATAATGTTTTTGAGCTTCATACATGTTGTAGCGCATATCATTACTTCACCCTTGTTAATGGCTGAGTAATATTCCATTGTGGGGATGTCCATTCATCTGTTGGTGGACATTCAGGCTGTTTCTACCTTTTGGCTGTTGGGAGCGGTGCTGCTGTGGACATTCACATTCAAACATTTATTTGAACACCTGTTTTCAATTCTTTTGGGGTTTATATCTTGTCATTGTTTTTAAAGTTTAACTTTCTATATTATAAATATCTGTTTAAAGAACTAATTATATTCATATTCCTTTTAACATTTAAAAATAATTTTTAATTAATTGATTATCAATTAATTAAATTGATTATCAATGTTATACATGTTCATTGTAGAAAATTTGAAAACCACAGAGGTGCACAAAGAAAATAGTAATTACAAACTCTGAGAGATAATCATCCAGTCCTACCCATAGTGAATACTTTAATGCGTTTCTGTAAGTTCTTTTCAGTGCCTATGTGTTTACATAGTTGGAATAGTAACTGCCAGCATCGATGTAATTTACTCTGTAATATACTCCGTGCTAGGCTCTGTCACTTGTGTCACCTTATTTTGTCCTCACAACATCCCTGCGAAGTCGGTGTCCTTGTAGACACAGCTCCTGAAGCACAGAGAGGATGCACGGCTTGTCTGGGGTGAGTACTGGTGAGTGGCCGGGCTGGGATTGGGGTCCACAGGCTGCTCCAGTCCACTGTCAGGTACCGCCCCTTTGATTGTGTTATGGACGTCTTCCGATTGCCAATCCGTGATGCCACTCGGTGCCAGTGGGAAGACAGGGGCAGGGGGATAGGCTGGTGAGTGTTCGTGTGTGTGTGATTCTTGTATGAGGACCGTAGTGTGCTTGGGAGTGCAGTGATTGAGAACACGGCCAGCCACATGTGTGAGGGGTGGAATTGAACATGGCCTCCCACCGAAATTTGTCAGGGACTGAAAGCCATTGGGGAGTGTGGTGTGAGCTGAGAGAGTCTGTGGTTCCAGCAAAAGGAAAGGACCCTTTCCTGCTCTGTTGCTGCCCTCCCTCTGTTGTTTGGCTTCAGTGAGCAAAACCCAGGGTCCCTCGCCTTCTCATGCCTGGGCCTCTGTCGGCCCTCCATCCTGCTGCTCCTCAGCTCCTGGATTATTTGCTTATTTCTTCTCTGGCTGTTTTTGGAAGTGTTTTTCCTCAGGTATTGAGCTTTCTCAAATGGAGTTTGAAATCTTGAGCTATGATTGTAGGTTTGTCTCCTTTTTCTTTCAGTTCTGTCCGTTTTTGCGTCATCTGATCTGAAGCCTTGTCATTGGATGTATATGCACTCAGGATGCTACATCTTGACCTTTTTTATCATTATGGGATGCCCCTCTCTATCCCTGGTAACACTCCTGCCTGGAAGGCTACCTCGTCTGATATTAACAGAACCGCTCCAACTTTCTGGGTGTTACTGTTAGCAGGTCTGTTTTTCTCCATCATTTTATACACATCAAACCAGTAGGAACCATCTGTCTGTGTCTTTATATTGAAAGTGTTTCCTATAGCACCAACTGGTGTGGCTCCATGGGTCGGGTATCATCCTGCAAACTGTAAGGTCACCGGTTCGATTCCCAGTCAGGGCATGTGCCTGGGTTGCGGGCCAAGTCCCCAGTTGGGGGCGTGCTAGAGGCAACCAAATTGATGTTTCTTTTGTAGATTCGATGTTTCTGTCCCTCTCTTTCTCCTTCCCTATTCCTCTAAAAATAAATAAAATCTTTAAGAGAAATAGTGTTTCTTATAAGTGGTATATATTGACTCTTGCATTTTTATCCAGTCTGACAATCTTTTCCTTTTAATTTGAGTATATAGACCTTGTAACATTTAAAGTAATTATCTGTATGATTGGGTGTGTCTAGCATCTTAAAATTTGTTTTCTATTTGTACCATCTGTTCATTAGTCTTTTTTCTTTTGCTGTCTTCTTTTGGATTCATTTAATATTTTTTAGGATTCCATTTTATCTCTGCTGTTGGCTTATTTTTAGCTGTACCTCACTGGTTTGCCATTTTTAGTGGTTGCTGTATGGTTTTTAAATTTTTTAAATTGAATTTATTGGGGTGACATTGGTTAGTAAAATTATATAGGCCCTGACTGGTGTGGCTTAGTGGGTTGGGTGTCGTCTTGCAAACCGAAAGGTCACCGGTTCAATTCCCCATCAGGGCACGTGCCTGGGTTGCGGGCCAGGTCCCTAGCTGGGAGCATGCGAGAGGCACATTGATGTTCTTTCCCTTTCTTTCTCCCTTCTCTTCCCCTCTCTCTAAACATAAACAAACATTTTTAAAGTGAATAAAATGATGTAGGTTTCAGGTGCGCATCAGCTATATATTGTGTTGTGTGTTCACCACCCCAAGTGTTGCTGTATGGTTTATGGCTTAACTTATAATGGATCTTCAAATCATGTCACACAGCTTCACGTGTGATGTAAGAACCCCACAACAGTATGTTTCCATTTTTTCCTCCGGGCCTTTGTAATTGTCATAAATTTATGTCTACATATATCATAAAACTCAGACCACATTTTTAGCCTTTTATATTTACCCACAAACTTACTATTACTGGTATTCTTTGTTTCTTTGTAAAAAGGGCCTTTTAAAGTTGAAAGAAATGAACAAAAAAGTTTGCAAAACATTATTTTTTTGCCTTCCTCTCCCTTTCAGTTTCTCTTCCAAACCCTGTCTTCCTCCTCCTTTCCCTGGCCAGTTTTCCACAGGCTTCCCTGGGCACCGCTGATCTTGGGTGCATGCTTTGTGGGTTCCGTCTGTCTCACTGTGGCTCAGTCATGATAATCGTGATGCTCCCGGCCACTCCCAGCTGCAGAGCCCCTGGCTGGTGTTGCTAACACATTCCAGTGACGCACGTTTCAGAAAAATCTTCGCGTCCTAGCTCACATCCCCTGCCTCCCCTGCCCATGCCGAGAGGTGTGACCAGATGAGCTGGCAGGACGGGGGGCTTGCCATTCTTTCTGCGCTTGCTAACGCCTCTCCTTTGCCTCCTCCTCCAGCACTGAGTGGAAGGGCCAACCCATCCGTGCTCCCAACTCTGCCTGGGACCCAGACTCCCTCCCAGCTGCCTTACTCCTGTGGGCCTCACCCCCTCACTGACTGCCCCCCTCCCCCAGAGGGAGCCAGACAGGCCACACAGTGAGTTTAAACCTTAGGTACCCACAAGGGGCTGCTGTGCTGTGGCTGCAAAGTCTTGTGGAGTGTTCCTTTGATATATATTTTTTTGAAGGCCAGGAGTGGTGCAGGCTGGGGAGGGGTGGTGTGAACTAGATCACAGCTGAGGGGATTTCTGGGCTAGAAGAGCAGGGAGGGCTTGTTCTTGTGTGTGGCTGTCCCCCATTGTGGTTTGCCTGTGGCAAGCCATCGTGGAGACCAGAGGTGGCTTTGGTGCAGTGGCAGGGGTGGGATGGGGGCAGATCTCTGCAGCACATGGGCTTGGTGGGGGTCATTTACCCAGTGGTTGTCCACAGAGCACCTGTGTGCCAGGCACTGCTCTGTTTGAAGACTTGAAGATAGACAATAAAGCCACACTCCTGGCCCTTGCTGAGTTGTCCCAGGCTGGTGGGACACAGGCATCTACACAGAGTTTCTACCAGTTTCATATGTGCTCTCAGAGGAAGTGAGCAGTACTTTGGAAACTCAAGGAAAGGGGTCTTGAACCCTGGGCTGGGAGTGTGGTCAGGGAGGGCTTCCTGGAAGAAATGGTACCCTAAACTGACTCTCTGTTGTGCATCTTAATTGGAATCTTGACATTTAGAAAAAGCCCTAAACTGTCATCCTTTGTATAGTTAATAAGGATTTCCCTAGTAAGATTTGGGATTCTCTTGCAGAAGAGTCCTCCAGAATAGAAACTATACATTCCCTTTTTTAGGTAGGCAAGGGGGATCTTTTTATTCCTTATGTTGCACAAGAGGAAACTGAACTGTGATAAGTCTCAAGGGAAAAGAAAGGACTTGCCTGGTAAGGAGACAGGAAGGTGGTCTCGGTGGAGGGAGGCACACCCGCAAAGGCGCAGCAGCAGGAGGCTCCTGTGTGTGCCAAGCTCGCTGGCTGGGGACTGTTGCCCCGTGTCCTCCCAGCTGATTTCACAGTTCAACTCAGCTTGAGCCAAGAGGCCCAGCACGGTGGCCAGCCTTTACTTCCTCAGTGGAATGACCCCTCCGGGTGGCTTTGGTGTGACAGCTGAGGTGGGGCCAGCCTCTGGGGCTTCTGTTATCCTCCAATCAGATATTGAGCTCTGTCTGTCAAGGTCTTCCTGGGCTCCACGGGGCTGGGCAGTTCTGAAGGGCATTTCCACAAGGCTTCTGAGATTGTCCTGGGCATAGAGGGTGCATGGTGAGTCCCCTTCTTTTCCCACCCCCAGCCCCCCCACCCCCACGCTCACTTGTCAGGAAGAACTTGGTTGTTGTTGTTGTTGTTGTTAAATATTTCATTTATTTGTTTATTTTTAGAGAGAGAAGAAGGGAGGGAGAAAAACATCAATGTGCAGCCGCCTCCTGCATGCCCCCCACTGGGGACCTGGCCCGCAACCCAGGTGTGCACCCCAACCAGGAATTGAACCTGCACCACCCCTGGTTCACAGGCCAGCACTCAATCCACTGAGCCACACCAGCTAAAACTTGTTTTTTTGATCATGGGCTTGGCCTAACCCCTCTCCTGGAGGGGAGCTGTCAGGGAGGGGCAGACTTCAGCACCAGGCTGGAGGGGTGGGGGGAGGAAACCCAGGTGATCCTGAGCACTCTGAGAATGCCTGGAGCTGGCAGCGTGTGGTGCACACTCCCCGAGGCCGGGCCAGTAGGACCACTTGCTTTCATAGGGAGGAGCAGACTGGAGTGACAGCCCTTTATCATTTCCCCGAGCCACTGCTTTCTGGGCCCTGAGAGCTTCCTAGGCAATGTGGCCTGGGAAGAAAAGCAGGCTCCGGCCTGTGTAGCCTTGTGGTTGGCCTGGCCTCCGTCGCTTCCCTTGTCACCCTGACCCTCCCTATACTTTCTTTCCTTCCTGCTCCCCTTCCTGTCTCCCCTGTCTCATCGGGTGCCTGCTCGGGTGCCTGCTTGGTCCTCTCACAAGAAGCAGAAGTGGGAGGCATCCTGCATTCCTCCCTCTTTCTCCACAGCCACCCAGGGACCAGGTCTTATTGGTTTTAGCCAGGTTTATTTAGAGCGTTGTGATTCTTGGTCTTCCTCCGGCCGGCCCTGCCTCTCGGCGCCTCTCCAGTGCACCCAAGCCTGGCCCTGCCTGCTGGCGGCTCCCCCGGGCTTGCCCTTGTAAGGCCAGACCCCACCACAGGCCCCAGGTCCGCGGCAGGGCCACTCCTCTTCCACCAAGCTGGGGCTTGTACCCTGAGCTCCAGCCCCTCTGTCCGCCAGGCTGCTCCTCACCTCTGCTGGGAAGACCCCTCCTTTCCTCTCCCCCTGCCTTTTAGGACAGTCTCCCCACTTAGTGCTTCCTGGGGAAGACACTGTGTCTTTGTATTCCCCATGCACAGCACTGGTGGGGATGCCACTGGCAAGGATGCAGCACCAGAGAGGGTGGGAGGGACTGGAGGAGGCAGGTGGGACAGGGGTGGGTGCAGGTATGTGGCACACGCCCTTTTTCAAGGTGGGTCCTGGACACCTAAGTGAGGCAATGCCCCCTCGCTTCATGTGCCCTCCACGGTGGTGCTCAGCTGGAGGGGAGAGTGTCTGCTGCCTGGGTCGCTGCCCAGCAGGCCCACTCCAGAAACGTCTGTCACTGGGCCTGAGGCCCAGGTGAGGCTGCTTCAGCCCCGAGTGGTGAGACTTGTCTCCAGTGGACCCACTGGTGAGCTGCTGGTGTCGTCCCAGCAGCGGTTTCCCTTTGCAGACTCCCAGGTCCTCTGGATCCTGAAACTGACCCGTCTCCCCAGTGCAGTGCTGTGGGGACATGCCCACGCCATCTTGTACGACCTTGCAGGTGGCCCACACGGTCCCGAGAGGGTCCTCCGTGGATGCCAGATTCCTACCTCCTTGGCTCTCTGCCTCTCTTGCTCTGGAAAGGAGGATTAGGAATCCTCATGCCCGTAGGTGGGGAGCTCAGCTGAGTCAGCAGGGGCGGGATTGCTGGGCCAAGTGCAAGCTGGTGCTTGTTCTGTCTGACACTCAGAGCCTCGGACTGCCCGTGGAGTAAGTTCAGGGTGGTCCACATCAGTGCTGCCCCAGAGGCTGAACCCTCAGCAGAAGTAGGAGTTAGAGACCTCGGACTGACAGGCACAGCAAGGACTACAGGGGCCTGTTGGTCGCTGGGCTTTTCCCTTGGAGCACGGTTGCCAGAGCAGATGGCACTGTGGGGTGGGGAGGCTGGCCTTTGGACCGGACCTCCAGGAGGACCGGCAGTGCCCTTCCTCCCGTTGGCTTTGTGTACTGAGCTCCCCACACCCCAAGCACAGGGGCCTCTGGATGCTTCCGCTTGGCAAGTCTTTGAACTTGGGCATGGCTTTGAAGCGGGGGAGAGAGATCAGTTTTAGTTGGGTCCTGCACAAGCCTGTCAGCTTTTTACCCGCAAAGTCCTTGTGGGCAGAGATCAGTGGTCCAGTCCTGGTATATTAACAAATGGAGGTGGGGGGCAGAGTGCTAGAGTTGGGCCCCCCACCCGGCACCTTTCAGAGCACTTCCTCTGCAGTTGCTCAGGGCTTGTGCTGGGTGCTTTTACCCCTCCGGGCAGTCAGGGACGTTGCCTGGAGTCACCTGGTGAGGCAGGCACTAATGATACATATGGACCATGTACTTGTGATGCCAGGCCTGCTTTACGTTCATTATCTTACTTGGTCCTCCAGATGCCAGCCTGGGGAACCCTGCTGTCCCTGTGTGTGTGTGAGGGCTGTTACTACACTCTTCTTTAGATGAGGGAACTGAGCTCAAAGAGGTGCAGTGTCATCAAGTTCAACTGCAAAGTCCACACCACACTATGTCGCAAACGTGTGGACCTGCTGGAGCCAGGCAGGCACTGTGAATGGATGAAGCGGGCCAGACAGGAAGGGACCTAGATTTCGTGCTGCGTCCAGTGGTTGCCCCGCAGGGAAGTGGACCTATACTGCTGGCTCTTCTAATTGCTCCTGAGAAGCCAGAAATCCTGGCTGTCATGTGAAATCCCTTGATTTCTTAAAACTAACTCAGCATGAACAGGTCCAGGTGGCAGGGGTGGGGCTCAGTCTGCAGGCCTCAGGCCAGTGACCTCTTTCATAGTCGTGATGGCCTCCCTCACGCACCCCCTCCCTTGGTCCTGCTGCCTATAGAGTCCCCTCTGGAAAGAGAAGAATCAACGTTCATTGCTGAAAGAGGTCTTGGAAGATTTCTCTGAGCCAACCTATAACCATTTACAATTCCTATTTCACCGAAAAGGTAGGGTGGGAAGTTAAGGAACTGCAGAATCAGGTGGAAGGGAGGTAAAGTGTGCACTTGGCTGTTGCTGCTCACAGGCCTGAGCAGCGTGGGCTCTGCCACCAGCTCCCCAGGGGCACCGCTAGCAGCCACTGGCACTTCCTGATGTCTGCCACTCCACACTGAGCTGCCCTTGGCTCTGAGGGCAGCGCTCGGCCCCTGGGATCTTCCCTCAGAGGACCCAGACACTGGGGAGAGTGTTGTGGCAGCTCTTGGTGCCTGTGTTTTGAAATTTGTCCCCAGGAGCCATTGTTCCCAGCCAGAGACATTTGACTCCTCTTACCCCAGCTCCTGCTTCACCTGGGTGTGGAGTAAGACAGTGCAGGGGGCCAGGCGCCCCCCACCCCATGCTTGCAGGTGACCCCTCTCAAGGGCGGTGCCCACGGGAAAAGACATTAGAGTTTGGGCATAGCATGGAGGGGTGGACAGGGGCAGAGACTTCCACTTAAAAAATTTTTTTTTTAATTTATTGATTTTAGAGAAAGAGGACAGGGGAGTTAGAAAGAAAGAGAGAGAAACATGGATTTGCTGTTCCACTTATTGATGCATTCACTGGTTGATTCTTATATTTGCCTCGACCAGGGAGTGAACCCACAACCTTGGTATATGGGGCCAGCACTCCAACCAGCTGAGCTACCTGGCCAGAACTGAGACTTCCACTTTTAAAAAGGAGAAAAAAGTGGTGTCAGAGAGGGCAGTAGCTCGATCAGCTCACTGACTTCTGAGGTGACCACTTCCTGTGTGGGCACAGAGATAGACAGGAATAGAGGTAGTGGCCCCCACTGGCAGTTGTGTTGCGATCAGAGGTTGCCAGGTTAAACATGAGACTCCTTGATTTTCTGTACGGTTGTTCAGGGACAGAAGCACAAGATTTCTGGGCCTGTTCATCCTTGGGAAGTTTAAACCAGCAGCATCCAGGGCAGCTGCCCCCCTCAGTGCACAGCACACTGCCAGGCACAGAGCAGGCGCTGTGCATGAGGAGTGATGGGGTTGGATGCTCCTGACTCAGGCGGGCCTGCCCCTGCCCTGGGGGCCCTTCTTAGCTCCTCAGAGTGAGAGGGCATTCCATGCAAACACTGCAGAACCCGAGGGCCAGTGGGTCACCCAGACCTCCCCCTCAAAGCACTGCTTCTATTAGAAGATGGTTCCCTCTAACATCCAACTTCCAAACAGATTTTTGGAATATTTTGTGTGTGTACCTTGGGGGCTTCCTCTGTGATGTTTTTGGCATTGTGGCTGGGCACTCTCTTGCCATCTGTCCTGGCTCTGCTGGGGCGAATTCCCAGAGCTCCAGTGTCTCCTCCAATTAAATCCAAATTAGGACTGAGGTGGATACCTTGGCCTCCCCCACCAGTCTCCTGGTGTAACCAGCTGGCCACGTAGATGGAAGCCAGCCACACTGCACTGCGCCAAGCTGGGGCCCGGGGACCCTCTCTGCAGCATGAGCCCCAGGGCATAGGCCACCCCCTCAGTTCTCCCATGAGGTTTGCCATCTGCCTGGCTCTCTGCCTCAGCTCTACGATGGGTGGGCTTCTTGCAGGTAGATGACAGGGTCTTACTTTGGGTGTTTTCCCACCCTGTCCTCCTCTGCACTGTGATGTCCCTCCATGGGAGCCCTGCCGGCGAGGCTGACAGCCCAGGTCTCTCTGGACGCTTTTTGTTTCAGAAAAGTCTGTCTTTCCTCCTTTTTTTCTCTTGTGGTTTCCTAGTGTGACTCTGGTTAGCCAAAGCCATGAGGATTGCGGCCTCTATCTGCTCCCTCCCTGTCTAGGAAGAGGCCAGTTTCCCAATGAGGAGAGTTGGCAAGGATCTGGGCTTCGCGAGAAATTTGTGCCCTGACCTGTGTGGCTCAGTTGTTTGGGTGACATTCTGCAAAGCCAAAGTTCACCGGTCCTATTCCCAATCGGGGCATATGCCTGAGTTGCGGGTTCTGTCCCTGGTCTGGGTACATACAAGAGACAACTGATCAATGTTTCTCTTTCACACCAGTGTTTCTCTCTCTCTTTTCTGCCTCCTTCTCTCTCTCTCTCTCTCTCTCTCTCTCTCTCTGTAAAGGAAGGAAGGAAATCAGTCTTTCTAAAAAACAAAAGAAATTTGTGTCCTCAGGGCAGTGGCCATAGGCACCCTTCTTTTGTAGATTAGTGACACCATCCTGTCAAGGCCTCAGGGCAGCCAGGCCTGCCACCTGCCAGCATGGGGACCAGCAGCTGGGGCGGGGGGTTAAGCACGGGCGGGAGGGCCTTAAAGAAGGGTTGAGGCTCCTGTGCACACGGCGGGCCCTCCCTGGACCATGCCCTTGGTCTCAGGAAGTGCCAGACTGTGTGACACCAGCTGTCACGTGGCCCCAGGAGAACTCTGTCTTGCCCAGCCCTGAGCAGCTGTCTTTCAAACCTTGTGAGGCCAAGACAGCCAGGGCTGGATGGTGCACATGCCACTGGGGAAGCAAAAGTGTCGCAGAGGGTCAACCGTGGGATGCAGAGGGCAGCCGGCCCTGGCTCTTTTCCTCTCCCATCTGCCCGTCTCCAAGCTCTTGACTGTCTCGGACAGCAGTTCCAACTCATGTTGCGCAGTGACCTGCGCTGCAGATGACACTTCTGACAGATGAGAATTGTGCGCTGCCCATCCTTCTTCCTGAGGCCACACCTGGGCTTCTGTGCATTTCTGAGCTCTTTCTCTCACGCAAGAAAGCATATTGGGCCCTGGCAGCTCTGGCTCAGTGGGTTGAGTGCTGGCCTGCAAATGAAAGGTCACTGGTTCACTTCCCCATGGTGGCATGTGCCTGGGTTGTGGGCTGGGTCCCCAGTTGGGGGCATGCAAGAGGCAACTGATTGATGTCTCTCGTATGTTGATGTTTCTCTCCCTTTCTTTCTCCTTCCTTCTCCCCTCTCTAAAAATAAATAAATAAAATATTTTAAAAAAAGCAAGTGAGTTGCAGATGTCGGCACTTTGTGACCATTTGCTCAGGATGAGTGGTGGCATCCCTCACAGCCGACTGATTTCACATTGGGCCTGAGCTTCTCTTTGTCCCTCTGTCAGCAGAGCCCTGACCTCCTGTTGTCTCTGCCAGTTTCCGAGGGGGCCAAGGAGCCACTGACCCCTCTGTGCCCAGGCCCGTCCCTTATCCAGTAAGAAAGCTGCCTGGCTGCAAGTGGGGGTGGAGGTCAGTGCCTGGGCTGCCCTGTCTTGCATCATGCAGCTCAGACGAGGCCGGTCACAGGAAGTAAACACCCATGCATGGTGACTGTACAGCAGCAGGTGGGCCTAGAACTTGAAGCTCCAGCCTTCTCTGAATCCTCGAGCTCCATGTGCCACCTGTAGGGGCTCATGGTGGGTCAGGACCCTGCCTCAGGCAGAGGGTCAAGAAGAGAGGTGGGGAGAGGAGGGAGATGAGAAGAACCAGGGCCCTGAGGCAGTGGTGGAGAGGCACCCCTGTGGCCAGCCTTTTTGAATTGCTCTAGGGGCTCTGGGGACTGGAGAGTGGTGACAGGCAGAATGAGGGAAGGCTGTTGACAGCTGCTCTCTGTGGACTGTTGAGGAAGGAAAGTAGACAGGCCTTGCAGCCAGGCAGAGCTGTCCTCGTGGGGGAATGTGCCTGCCTGCAGAGCGCACTCACTGGACATCCTCCAGCCTTTGTCCTTATCTGTAAAATGGGGGTGTGGCCAGGGTTTTGGTAGATGTTCAGAAAGGATTATGTCACTCTCCTCCCCCTCCCCCGTCTGAGCTTTCTGGCCATGGGGCCCTGTCTCTCGGTCCTTTGTAGCCCTCTGCTGGGCTCGGAGCCTCAGTGGCAGGAGCCGAGGTGGCCTTTTCCTAGGCTTCCTCCTTGGGGAGGGCGGAGGCTAACAGCTTCCGTGCAACTTGGGCAGCTCCTTCTGTTTTTCTGATTCCAGGTTCAAAGCCACAGGGCTCCCACAGCTGTGACTTCCCAGCAGGCAGTAGAGCTGGGGTGGTGGTGGGGGTGGGCTCTGGAGCCCAGACACCTGGCTCTCTTGCCTCTGTCCTTGCTGGGGAGTGAATTGGAGGCTTCTGGGCTCAGCTGATGTTCTCTGAGGAGGACTTGGAATGAACCTGAGGCAGGGAGGGGTGAGGTCAGTGGTTTGCTCAGGAGGCCTGAGTTAGTGACGGACTTGTCACAGCTCCCAAGATTTTTGGCCTCAGTCCCTGGCTCCACCTCCTCCTCCCGTCCAAAAGGAAGATGAAAATCAGTGATGGGATTTATTTACCATCTCCTCTGTGTCATCGTGGGAGGGCAGAGGAGGCTCTCCCCAGCCTTCATGGTGGCTTTCAAATGCTTTTTCATTGATTTCTCACTGTGTACTCTATGAGGTATCTTGAGTAACAAAAGCCCAGAAGGGTCCAGGAGATTGCCACCCAGGCTAGTGAGTGATAGGTAGACTTGAACCTGCCCACCTCACTCCTTGGAGGCCGGTTCTGTCCACTCTGCCACACTGCCATGTCAGTTAGGGTGCCGGAAGGGTATATACAGCCCTATTACTGTCCCCGTTCCCAATGTCAGCAGATAGCCAAATCTGCAGTTTGGACAGGGGTGGCTTTTTGTGTGGACAGTGGTGGCTTTGTGGTGCTGCTTAAAATTGCTCACCAATGTGCACGTGCAAAAGGCCTCTTTGAAGCCTCACTTCTTATCTTACAATTCATTTGCATTTGACTCCATGACCTTGCTTGTTTTAATTTAACAGTTAAATTTAGCCAGGCTTGTTTTAAATTAAGGCAGTGGTTTAAATTACTCACTCCCGAGTAAACTGGATGCTCAGAAGGTATTCTGGGTTTATCCTGAACTGGTTCCTGTGCCCCACTTCCCTCTGTCCCCTGGAGGGAGGAATATCCTGGTAGTAGATAGGGCAGGGCACGTTCACTGTTGTGAATGAAGGCACACAGCTGGGGAAGGGACGGAGGGGCCCAGTTTGGTTGGAGAGGCAGGTTGCAGTGAGGGGACCCAAGGAAGTGGCAAAGGCTAGTTTGGGGCCATGTTCTGAGAAGCTCCAGACCCGAATGCCAACACCAGGGCTCCTGTCTTATCCCGTAGGTAGTAAGGGCCATGGGTGGCCGAGCGTGGTGAGTCCAACCTTGTTTATATCTGGTCGCCCACGTGGGTGCTTGTGCTGGGGATCCAGGGAGGCAGGGGGAGGTCTCCATCCACAGAGGGCATGCGGTCTAGTGGGAGAGGCAAGAATGACGGGTGGGCGCGTGCACAATTGTCGGGCATCTAGACATTCAGACTGCTGGATCGGAGTGGGAGAGCCCCAGGCATGGCGGTGCAGCCGAGTAGTTCAGGCCGTAGTTCAGGAAGGGGCTGAGTGTGGGTTCAGGTGCCAGTCCAAGTTGTCGCCTGCCTTTTACAAAAAAAAAGGGAGGGAAGTAAGAGGGCGAGGCCTCATGAAGGAAGAATTGAGGCAACTTGGGGACCAGTGAAAAGTGGGAGCCGTTAGGGGTGCTGTAGGAGAACTAGGGGAGGCAGACGAGAGAGAGCTAGGGAAATGACCCAGCTCCCTGAGGCCCAGAGGCCCTGACCTGCTCTGTGGCCACCTTGGGCTGTGTTCATTGACTGGAATCTGACTGGCAAAGAGTGGGTGGGTGGCTAGTGCTATGAAATCAACAGAGTCGTGAAAAGACTACATTTCCTTGCTATGGCAGGCAAACTTTTCAACTTTCCTTTCGGGTCTCTGTAGGGCGTATGACCCGCTTGTGAGCCCCTCTGAACCCCTGGCGTGAGAGGCCCACGGAGTCTCCCTGCTTGCTCTGCAACAGGCTGCCTCGCCTAGAAGAGCCCAGACTGTTGGACTAGAAGAGCCCAGACTGTTGGACGGGACAGATTTGTGAGAGCTGAGAAAAGTTCCAGCACTTGAGGCTTCAGGGTTCTAGGCTGTCTATCTTTTTGTATGTAAAGCGGTGCTTTACTCATTGAGGGAACTGTGGGATGGGCCTGGAGATGGGCCTGAGACTTGACCTTAAAAAGTCTAGAGTCTCTGGGTGACCTGAAGAGGTAGCTGAAATCTGACCAATGAAATGTGTTCACGTGTTCTGGGACCTCTGGGGGAGGGTGGGGCCTGCTGATCCTGGACTGGGAGATGAGTTATTTGCAATAGAAAAGAGGCTGCTCTCCTGCCAGCCTGGACCTGTTCCTGTGCCTCTAGGATGGGGGTGGGGGAGTGGGGTGCTGGGTAAACCTGGGCAGCTCCTCCCACCTGCTGCTGCTTAACCTCCTGGAGCCCCATCAGATTGGGCGCCTGATCAATGGGGGCTCCTGGGTGGGTGCCAGGTACAGATGGGGCCTGGCTTGGTCAGGCTTCTGCCTGGCACTCACGGTGACCTCTGCGAGTTGCCTTTCCACCTTTATTCTCTTGAGGCTCTGGTTACTTGTGTTCCGTGACCTTGGGCACAGGCCAGGCACCCAGTAAAGAAAGCCAACTTGCGGTGCACTCCTGTTGCGTAAGCCCTGCAAGGAGGGGCTCCTCGGCAACAGGAAACCACTTCCCACAGCCTGTGGGTAGCCCAGGGAAGGAACGGGCCACCTCCCACGTCCCTCGGCAGCAGATTGGAAGACACTTCTCCCCTGGTTTCCGGAGTGTCACCAAGCCTACGCTTCCTTCAGGGCCGTGAGAGTAGAATGGCAGTTCCTGCTGAGTGAGGCCTGAGTCAGCCAGGGGATGGCGGCTGAGTCTTCACAGCCTCCAGGCGTGGTTATTAAATATTCAGATGGCACTTCAGGATTGATCGGTTCCTAGCCAGCCCCTTAGTGAGTGCTGTTCCTGCGTGGGATAGCAGTATCTTGGATTTAGACAATTCTGTAATTCTCACCTGAAATTGTACGATCTCTTCCTCAGAGCTCACTACCAGCAATGGGAACAAATTGGGTTCTGCCCATTTTACAGATAGAGAAGACGACCCAGAGGCATGGTGCGACCTGTTGACAGGCACCCAGCTGGCTGGGCCTGGACTCATAGCCTCCTGGCTGTCCTGGCTGCCCTGGCTGCTTGCGGCTCCTTCCCTGTCTTCCTCTGCCTTCCTCTGCCTCCAGGTCCCTCTGCCAGTCAGCCATTCATTCTAGCTGCTGGGGCTATGGCATGGAGTAAGACAAGGCCTCTGCTCTCTAGAGCTGAATTCTTGGAGAGGAGACAGTCAGTTGACAAGAACCCAAGTTGGCAGGAAAGTCCCCTCTAGGAAATTGAGTTCCTAGTCAGTGTCCAAGCCCTGGGTCCCCAGGCTGGGTGGGGGAGAGCAGGTCTGGCCTAATTGTGGATTGGCCCTTCCTGGTCACAGATCTGCCTTTGCTCCCAGGACAGTTATCAGGATAAATATACCCAGCTCTCCATTCCTGGGGAGTTACTCATGGAGCAAAAGCACCCCACTGCTGCGGATTAGATTACCTCTGCTTGGACTGCTCGTGTGCTCCTGTGCTCTGGACTGGGGGAGGGGAGAGCCGTCTTTTCCTTCTGCTCTCCTTCCTAATCTGGAAGAGTTTCAGGAAAGGGGCCGAGATGAGACCATCCGCAGGCGCTGGCCCTGCTGTTTACATAGCTCCTTCCTTAGGAAGGGCCCAGCCCCGCTCACTGCTTCAGTCTCCCTGAACTCAGGCAGCAGTAAGGAGGCTGGGTAGCTTCTCTGACACTTGTGGCCACCAACACCCAGCAGGCACTCAGTAGCAGGGCCCCAAACCTCCCTTGCTCAGAGTTCTGATCCCAGCAAGACAGGCCGGAAGGCTGGGCCAATCCAGGACCTGTGCGAAAGGGCCTTGCTGAGCTGGTGCTGTCTCTCTGAGAGTCTGGGCCTTGTGTTAAGTGCAGGATGGACAGCAGGCCCTGGGCTGTGGGGATGGCCCTTGCGCTCCAGCAGCCCTGTGCTGCAGCTCTCCGAGTGCTGTTGTTGCTCCTTCCTTCTGCTTGTCAGTTCCTCAGGAGGCTGGCAGCCTCTGCTGGGGGCAGTGAGAGCTGAGTTAAACTGGCCTGCAGAAAGAAGGCGAGTGACCAAGTCTTGAAAATATCTTGTTCTCACTGTGGGCCTCTCCTACGCCTGTGGAGGTGGGGTCTTCCGGATGGCCAGAGGACCTCATCTCTTCTAGTTCTGCCTGGGGCTGCCGAGTGGAGGAGTGTCAAGGGGCCCAGCACTGGGACAGGCATGACAGTGAGGACTGTGGGACCCGAAGATGCCCCACATCTACCCGTCCTATCCCTGGAGCCCTGTTAGGGAGGCTTCTCCAGGGTGACTTTGGTTTCCCTAGAATGGTGCCCCTAACTGCTGGCCCACGATTGCAGCATCCTTTGCCCCCAGGCGTGGGGTAGGATGAGGGGTGCTTTCTTTGTCCCCTCCAGGTCTAACTACCTCTCTGGGAGGGAGCTCCTGTCTGCTGAGCAACCCCCACGTACTGAGTGTGTGCTCTATTCCAGGACTGTGCTGAGCAAGGACTATATATCTATTTTCTCCTGTAATCCACATTCCTGTGAGTAAGGGGTGGAATTCCCATCTGATGGGCCAGAACACCGGGGCACGAGAATAGTTAGGTAGCCTGGCTGGGCAACTCAGCCACTGAGCCGAGTGTATGTGACTTGGAATCCCCCTGTGCGAGAGTTCTAACAGCTTAGTGTGTTCAGAGCCTGGGAGGAGGGAATGGCTCAGGATCCCCCCCCCCCCCTCCCCGAGCCCCCCCCCCCCCCCCAGGATCCTGGATTGACCTTTATCTGACTCCCTTGGCACCTATTCAGCTCTAGACCTCTTGATAGTCTTTATCGTATACTGAGGAGTGGCTGGGGCGTGGGTGGGAGGAGGAAGAGGCCAGTCATGTTAAAGAGCTCTGACCTGTTTTTATATACTAGTTGAAGTTAAGAGATGGAAAAGATTCTTTGATTCTCTTTAACTTACTGGGTGCCATGTGTCAGCGGGTCAGCCTGAGTCCCCAGAGCCAGAGTCCAGGGGCATTCCCAACTTTGGGAGCATGAGTGTCCCCCCAGGACTCCTCTGCCCCGTACCCTTGGGGTGGTTGGCCCTGGAATGCCAGCAGACTGGCCCTGCCCTTCCGTTCCCTCCAGGGGCAATGACCCAGGAGAGGGGACCCCTCCTGTGTCTTAACCCACTCGCGTCTGCAGATCCGGCAGTGCCCAACAGGCCCTTAGGATTACGCACCGTGGCTCAGTGGCTGGGGACGGGGTAAGGCCTGTTCTCGGCCTAGTCCAAGTGCTCCGTGCTGCTCTGAGCGTTGCTCAGGGCCAGACACCGCCATGGGTGCCTCTGCGGAGGCCGTGCTGGCAGCCAGGGCGTGAGTCCTATGGATCTCCGCAGCTGCGTCACTCTTGGGTCGCACCTTCAAATGATAGTGTGCCGCACGCAGGGGTCGGAGGCTAGGCACCCAGGCCGCCTCTTGCTCCTCCTTGGACCCTGCTCTGGCCCTCCAGCTCAGCCCAGTTTCCGGGCATTGAATCTTACCCTGAACCTGGGGGTGGGGGCGGAGGGCGCTGGACTCCCGGGGCTTCCTCAACCCCAAATTCCGTGATTGCGCGAGGTTACCTTCGGTTACTCCCTGCGGCAGGGAGCCGGTGGGCCAATAGCGCCCTCTGGCGGGAAGCAGCGGAAGGTCTACACCCCTTCGTCGCCAGGGCGTAGCTGAATGGCCTGTGGCCCGCTGGAGACTTGGCACGCAGGGTCCTTGTCCTTCTTGGTCCCCAGTTTGGAGAGGAGAACCTCTCCCTCCACACAAATGTTGGAAGGGAAGTGCCAGGGCCTTCTTCACGTAGCCCAGAGAAGCAAAAAGTCTTCAGAATCTAGGTGGTTTCCTCCAGAAAGGGGCTGGGAAGCCCCAGGGAGAGCTTCCTTCCGCAGCTGGACTGGGGCATTCCCAGTGGCTCCGACTTGCTGGGAGGGTCTCCTGCCTGAGAGATGCTGAGGAAGTTGGAGGCCTTCCCTAGCCTGAAGAGTGAGTCCTGACTGCTTTCATTACCACATCTGTGTTCCCTTCAGCCCCCTTTTCTGGACACCTTTGGGGTCTGAGTTGGAGGAACCTCTGAGCCTACCGCTAGGATATTTAGGGGGTGGGTTCCAGGCAGTGGCTGTAACTGAGAACTGGGGGGCCCCCCCTCTGGGGCGCTCCTGCAAGTGGACTCATCTGTGCGGTCCTCCCTCCGCCACCTCTGTTTACTCAAGCGGAGGAGTTGGCTGAACTTGGAAGGAAACTTTGGCCTGTGACCACCATACAGCTGCCAGGAGACAGCAGGCCCCTGCCCCCAGAAGAGTGCACCTCGGTGGTCAGAATGTGCTCCATGGCTGCCTCCTATGTTCCCAGCTCTCTTCCTGAGGCATTTATGGAGGGTTTTGGGGAATGGCGACACCCGGCCCTGTCTACTCACTGAGCAGGGACAAGGGGTGGCGAGAGACAAGGAAGCTACACTGCAGACCCTGTGATTGTGTGGCCGCACTGGGGTTCTTCCCTCCCATGCAGAAGCTTGGAAAAGGATGGGCCTTGTCCCTGACGTCCGCACGGATTTCCCTGTCATTGTTTCTTTATTAGTTTGCTTTTCTCTGCAAGGTCGCCCTGTCCATGCCTTGCCCATACCCTACCCGTAGAAGTCGTAGGAGAAGTCAGTGCTACCCTCATCTCTTTGAAGGAAGATTTTTTTTCTGAATTTCACAAAGCGAATAAGAGCTGATGTTGGCAACTTCCTGTGTGTGCTAGAGCATTTGCCCTGTGTAAACCACACCAGCTGACCGAGGAGACTGAGGCTCAGGGAAGCTACGTGATTTTGCTGCGTGGCCATGGATGATGGAGAGAACAGTTGAGACTTGGACTCAGCTCTGGTTCAACTCCAGAACTTAAACTCTTTTGTCTCTGCGCAGCAGGACTGCGCCTTCAGACCACCAGGTGTATCTGTGTTGGAAGAGCCCATTGAAATCATAAGCCAGAATCCAGCCCATTAACCAATAAGCCACCCTGAGAGCCATATCGCGAGTGACGAGGGAAGGTATTAGATACAGAGGGCCTGGCATCCCTGGCTCAGACGGTCTGACGTGGAAGGTTAAACATCTGTCTTCTGTTGAGTGTTTGGGGCCCAAGAAACCCAAGTTCTTGTCCAAGCTGTGTCACTTCAACTTGCTTTGGCCGCTGAGCCTCAGTTTTACCATCTGAACTTGTGTCGTTGAGAGAGAGGTAACCCAGATAAAGCTCCTGGCATGTGGTGAGTGCTCAAGCACGGCCGCCACCCCTGCTGCCTCCATGGGTTGCGCTTGTTGCCTGCTCTGGGGAGCCCTGTGGGGTTTCCCGTCTGACTCTACCCGTGATGAAGAGAGAGAAACCCCACCCTTGCTGGATTGGGCCAGAGAAAATAGGGACTCTGCGTGAAGGCAGGCCAGCAGGTGTGGCTGTGGAGAGGCCACTGGGATTGGCCCCAGACGCTGGTTCCTTTTCTGCTGTTACCTAGACACAGACTCAGTCTAGTTCCGGTTTGCTAGAGGGAGGAGGAAGTCAGATCTCTTCCAAAGGACCTGGAGTGGGAGGAGGCTGCCGGACTGACCTTCCTCGGAAGTCAGGAGATCGGGGCTGGGCTGCGGGGCCTGGGATTCTGGACCTGGGAATAGGCTTCCCCTCTGAACCACTGAGTAGGACCCAGCGGTAGGTGTGGCTGGCCTCGGGGGAAGGAGACCAAGGCAGGCAGCTGGGAGGAGGTGCAGGCCTTCAGACCAAGCCCCATGAGGGCCTTGCTTCCCTGTTACTTTCTTCGAGCTGGGGCGGGGTGGGGGACAGGGCTACAAGGAGGGGTCAGCCTGGCAGCCCTGAGAGCTTGGGCCCTGTCCTTTGGGAAGTTGTACCCCTTAAATATGGCATCATCTGGTGCTCACAGCAGCATCTTGTAGGCCAGATTTTTGGGCTTTGGGGCTTCTGAGGAGTCAGGCTGTCCTGTCAGTCACTGCTTTGTGATCTGGGATGAGTCCCACCACCTCTTGATGCTGCTTTCCCCACCTGTGAAGGAAGGATCAGAATTCCACCTCATGGGGCAGTAGAAGGATCATGAATGCAAAAGTGCCCGACACTGTGCTTGTCACTAGGAAATGGCAGTAAGTGCAGCCACTGCTTTCTCATGTTTTTGTCCCAAGGGCCAGGGACAGTCCCCAGTAGGTCACCACAGAGGTGAGAGTGAGCAAGCCCCTGAGTACAGCAGGAATGAAGGTGTGGCCCTGGGGCCAGGCTCTCTGGCTGTGGGACTGGTGGAGGTCCTGGGAGGGAGGGGTAAGGAGAGGGGAGGTCGGAAGTTGCTGCCCCTGCCCCTCCTGCTGCGCCCTTCTTTTCTGGAGGCTGGGGACATCCAGCACCCCCCTGTTG
>PVKU01009403.1:34205-62377 GCA_004027475.1 Anoura caudifer
CCCCCGCACTCTACCCCTGCTGGTCCAAGGAGGTAGGGAACACTGCACCAGTCTAGTCCCAGCCCCCACCTCCCCACACACCTCACGCCACAGCCTGAAAGGAGACCGGAGCCTGGGGTTCTGCTTCTAAGTGGTCAGGAAGGCAGGTACCACCCCAGTGGCCCCCAACGTAGAAGCTGAGAAAGCTTAAGCTCTTGGAAATGAAGTGAGACCTGGCCCTGCCGGGCCCCTCCCAGTGACGTGGGGCCCCTCCCACCCATTCTCCCCGCCTGGCCCTGCGGAGTAGGAGCACCAGGTCCTACAGGCAGGCATTTCTGACTCCCAGCCAGCCAGCTGCATGGCCTTGTCCCTGTCTGGAGGGAACACAGGTACCCAACTCCCAGAGGTAGGAGAGCCTCAAGGGCAGCCCTGGGAAACCCCCAGAGCACCTTCAGTTTGGGGCAGGGGTGAAAACAGCAGCTTTGGGAGCTGGTTCTTAGGCGGGCTGGGCTGAGCTGGCATATCTTCCTGACCTGAGGCTAGTCATTTCTCCCATGGGCGGGGCAGGTGCTCCTCTCATTAACTCTGGGTGCAGGCAGGGAAGTCACTGCCACTGGGGAGTTAGTTTCCGGGGTCCCTGCTTCTTACCCACTCCCTGGGCCTTTTCTCTGCAGACGCCCTGCTGGAGGACTTGGAGTCTACCACCTCCCACATCTCTAAGCGGCCCGTGTTCTTATCTGAGGAGACCCCCTACTCCTACCCAACTGGAAACCACACATACCAGGAGATTGCTGTGCCGCCCCCTGTCCCTCCACCCCCGTCCAGTGAGGCCCTCAATGGTGCGCTCCTTGACCCGTTAGACCAGTGGCAGCCCAGCGCCTCCCGATTCATCCACCAGCAGGTAGGTGGGGGCAAGAGGCCGAAGCTCCCAGAGGCTTTGTGGCTAAAGGAGCTCATCTGGCAGCAGCGTGGGAAGCCAGGGTAGCAGTGGGCTCAGGGGAAGGGGAGAGGGCCAGGGAACGTCTGGCCCTCCCCGCCAGACGCCACGTGAGGGGGCAGTGACCAAGCGTTAATCACCTGCCTCCAGTCAGTGCGGAAATTCCCTGGTGAGACTGCTTGGGAGCAGCAGCCTTCTGGGGGTGCCCGGGGAGGCTCTGAGCACTCTCCCTCCTGCAGCCTCAGTCCCCGCCGCCCGTGTCCAGCTCCAGTGCCAAAACATCCAGCGCCTCCATCCCCCAGGACAGCGTTGGCCCTCCGTGTCCCCGAGCCGGTGAGGAAGAGCACGTCTACAGGTACTGCTCCAGCCCCTGCCCTCGCACCTTCTCTTGCTCGGAAAGCCTGGGGCCAGGCCAGGGCTCAGGCTTGGCCAAGGTGCTGTGGAGGTTATGTCTCGCAGGTCCTTGGACAAAACCACAGACGTCCCCAGGGCTCCTGGCCAGCCCATAATGCCCCTTGACTGACCTGGCGGCCCTATTGCTGCCATCTGCTGCCTTTTCCATACATGCATCAGCTGTTACGTCACCCCATGTAGTTGAGGAGTTGAGGCAAGACTTCCTTCCTCCCCTCGTCTTAGCACATCCCTTCCCTACTCAGTCCTCTTGCTGTGGAGATGCCATATCTTCTCTGCCTTATTCTCCTGGAGAATTTGGGGGTCACCTGAGCTGGGGAGCATATCTTACTGTGATCTTCCTTTCGTCTCTCAAAGCTTCCCCAACAAGCAGAAGTCGGCTGAGCCTTCACCTACCATGATGAGCTCCTCCCTGGGCAGCAACCTTTCCGAACTTGACCGCTTACTGCTGGAGCTGAACGCTGTGCAGCATAACCCCCCGGGCTTCCCCACAGGTGGGGCTGGGTCTCCGGGGTGAGGCCTGCCAGACCCCCAGGCTTGCCTTCTCGCTGGAGGGCTCGGGGTTGAATATCTTTCTCTCTCCCCTTCCCAAGATGAGGCCAACTCAAGCCCCCCGCTGCCTGGGGCTCTCAGCCCTCACTGCGGCATCGCGGAGAATAATAGCCTGCTGGGCGTCAAAGCCGGGCCACTGACGAAAGAGAAGCCCAAGCGGAACGGGGGCCGCTGTCTGGAGGACGTTCGGCCCAGCGTGGAGAGTCTCCTGGACGAGCTGGAGAGCTCGGTGCCCAGCCCCGTGTGAGTGTCCGCTGGGCGCAACCGTGCTCCGGTGTCTGTCCACTCAGCCCTCGTGTCACCCCTTCCCTCTGCGAGGGCCTGTTGTCTGCCAGGCCCTGCTCAGGGCACCCGGGGGAGGTTGGTGATGAGTCACACAGTGATGAGACACCGTTCCTGCCTTCCACCAGCCACCACCCGTCAGAAGAGAGCCACCACGCCTGCTGAGGGCTCCTGTGGCTTAGTGGCTGTCAGCACAGATTTTGGAGCCTCACGGTGGGGTTCAGACCTTGGCTCTGCCCTTGCGAAGTGTCTCTCAAGCCTTAGTTCTTCCATCTGTAAAATGGAGTGAGGAGTGTGGGACAGTGGGGATAAGGCCACCCGCCTCAACAGGGTGAGACACAGTCCTGCGTTCTGGCCCGCAGCAGGTGATGTAGACGGCGAGTGCTTTCTAAGTGTTAGCTCTTCCCAGTGCGACCTTGTTGTTGGAACGATCGCACATGTGCGTGCAGTGCCGAGGAGAGTACACGGTGCTCGGGCTTATTTAACCGGCCACCTTGAACTTGGGCTGGAGGACTAGAGGCATCTTCCTGTGAAAGTTGTCATTTGAGCAGCTCTCTCTTCTCCTGTGTCGGCTCACCCCCGGGCTCCCTACCTTGGCTGACAGCAGCCCCCTCTCTCCCAGAAGAGACCAGGAGCTGGTGGGCTTCCCCCGGGTGGGGGGTGGGGGGATTCCAGTGTTGGAGCTGAAGTGTTGATCTCTGGAGGCAGGGAGGGCTGCTCTGGGGGAGCATGGGGCTGGACTCTGGGATCCCTGCTGATGTCATGCCTGCCCTGCAGCCCTGCCATCACTGTGAACCAGGGTGAGATGAGCAGCCCGCAGCGGGTCACCCCCAGCCAACAGCAGACGCGCATCTCGGCCTCCTCTGCCACCAGGGAGTTGGACGAGCTGATGGCCTCCCTGTCGGATTTTAAGGTGCCCCCAGGCTCCTCTTCCTTCCTGCCCCATGTCTCCCCCGTCCTTCTCCTCCCGTACCTCAGTGTGAGGAGCTGGCACTTGGCCCCTCAGCTTGGGTGTCTTGCCCTGAGCCAGGGACCCCGCGATGCCCTGGCCTTGCCAGGGAATGGGGGAGGGACAGCCAGGCCTGGCTGGTGGGGACTAAGCTGCCTCTGGTCCTGTGAAGGCAGAGAAGTGCTCAGCAGGGACATTCTTTCCTCGGGGTGCTCCCAGCTCCCAGCCACCCAGGGCAGGGGTCAGGAGGCTAGGACAAAGGGCCCTGTGTTGATGGCTGGTCTTGGTGGGGGTGGGCATTCTCTTCTGGGTCATGTGGGACTTGGGATCCTGTGCCTGAGAAGTCATTTGCCCTGGAGCCCCACTCCCACGCTGGCTGTCCTCGTCACGTCCTCTTTCTTTCTACCCCTGGCTTCTGCATCCACATGCCTCCTTCTCCAACCTCCTCTCCTACCCCCTCTTCCTCCTCAGGCCTCTGAATCCCCTGCAAGTTCTGTCTGTGGGAAACCTAATTCCTCAGGCTACCAGGCTAGTCCTGCATGTGGCGCCTCCCCCGGCCCCCCCAGGCCTCCCCAGGCCGGCCAGGCCGGAGATGTTTTATTGAGAGGATGCAGGGCCTCCATGGGGATTAATATTGACTGACTCTCCAGCAGTTGCTGACTGCACTTTCCATGTGGGTTGACCTTTGGTACAAGACTTAGGGAACCTGAGAAGGGGAGCCAGTGGGCTGTGTGCTCTTGGCCCTGATGGTGCCTCCAAGCCTCCCTTCAGCTAGGGTTTTGTGGTGGGGGTGGTAGTGGGGCTGGGGAGGGAGGGCGAGCTACAGCAGTTCTGAGCAGCCGTGGTCAGAAGCAAGCCTGTTGGGCCCAGGCATTGGCTGAGGGGAGCTGCATCCCAGCGCCCTTTAGAATGATGTTTCTTTCTGAGAGCCAGCATTGCGATGTCCTGTGGGCAGCTGAGCTGGCTCTAGCTGAGCTGGGTCTAGCTGTGCACCTAGAGCAAGATCTGAGGATGTGGGGAAGCAGCGTTTGGGAGGGACCGAGCTGAGAATCGAACCAAAGCTGGAAGAGGTGGAGCGGCTGCCTGCGGCTGATTCTCCCTGATAGGGCCTGGGCCGACCTCCCTGGCCACCTGTCTGCCATGGCCACCTCACCCTAGTCTTTTCTTCCTCTTACCTATTCTCCCTCGGGTGGCTCCACAGGCTTTGCTCAGAGGCTGCTTCCTGCTGCCTGGGTTTGGTGGGGGCCAAGGACACGTGGCCCAGGAAAACCTTGCTGGGTGCCCGGGTCCTCTGCACGGGCCAGTCCTTGTGCCGCACTCCGCAGACACCCTGGTCAGCGTAGAGGGCGGCTCTCGGAGCCTGAGGTCCAGCCCACCCCCTGCAGTGAGCCTCTTTCCTCACCTCTCCTCTTTCTTTCTCTCCTCCCCTCTGCCTTTTGTCTTTCTCCTCCTCCAGACCAGCTCTTCGGCTGTGGCCTTGAACTCCCTGGGGCTGCTGCCCGGCTCAGCTCCGTCCTCACACCACATACTTTCTTCTCCTTCTCCTCCTCCCAGGCCATCTATTCCTAAACCCTCCCCTCGAGGCCACAGTCATACCCCAGAGGTCCTCGGTGTTGAGGATAACGATCATAGAAAGGGCCTTTTACCTCCTGTGGCCCCTAGTTGGCTTGATCTGGCTGGCCTTGGGGTGACAGCTGGCTTTGGGGTGACACCTGACACTCCCAACTCAAGGTCTTCCTCTGCAGAGGGTTCTCTGGGGCCATCTGGTGCAGAGAGCCAGGCTCAAGTTTGCAGGGACGTGCTAAACCTCACCAGCGAGCTCTCCAGGGCCCTGCCAGGTCACACTCTACCCGGAGCTCGATGCACCGGTCTGCAGGAACCTGGAGGCCCCCAAGGGCTGTCGGCCAACCCTGCGAACCCAGAGGAGGCCTTGGCTGCCATGCAGGAGCAGCTGTGGGCTTTGGAGGCCCTCAGGCCCGAGACTCCCTGTGGAGCTACACCCAGCTTCCAGGAAGTAGCTGAGCCAGCTCTTGTGGCTGTAGACCGTCAGGCCATCTTCCCAGATACCTGGAGTTTCACGAAGGAAGGTGGACAGCTGAGGGAGAGGGCGAGGCCAGAGCCAGCGGGGCCAGGGAGTAGCTGCCCTGCCCCAGTTGATGAGGAGCAGTTAGGTGGAGAGATGCCCACGAGGGGAAGCCTGGTCAGGCCAGCCCAGGGGCCTGAGACAAACCGGAGGCCACAGGGCATCACCGAAGCTGCTGCTGAGGCCACGAGGGAGCAGCCGGAGCTTCCATGTACTGTGGTCGTGGACACGCCCAAGATCACTGAGAGGATTTCCACCTCCGGCCAGGCAGGCACCAGCTTGCATGGCTGCTGGGCCTGCCCCTCGCTGGGCCTGAGTGTGGGCTGCACCTGGCTAACTGCATGCCACCTCCCAGTCTGCGCATGTCTGCCTGAGCAGTGAATCCTGAGATACTGAGACCTGTGACCCTGACGACCAGGCTTCAGCAGTGGTCTCTGTGGGACCAGTAGCACTCCCTGGGCCTGGGAACTTCTCTTGGTGACAGCCTGCTTTTTGTTCATCCAAAGGCTTTTTCCTTTGGATGAACTCCCCACCACCCAAGGTCATGTACTCGGAATGGTTAAAAGCATGGGCTTTGGGACCATGTAGAACTGACTACAAACCCTGTCCTTGACACTTGCTGCTTGTGTGACTTTGGGCAACCCCCCACCAGCCTCAGTTTCTCATCTTTCAAATGAGGGTAATAATAGACTATTTCTCCCCAAGGTTGTTCAGAGGGTTAAATGAGATAATGCCTGGAATGTGCTTAGAACACAGCACGCAGTCCTCAATTCACTATGGCTGGTAGCATTTGCTTCTTGCTTGATTAAAACTTCGTACCCTTTCCAAAAGCAAAACAAAAAACCAAAACCACTATAAACCAGTAGGTTATAAACAAGAAGCAATAACCCTGCAAGGCAGCCAAGAAAATACTGTCACCCTATTTCAAGGATAGAGGAGCTGAGGTCCCTGCAAGTTAATTGTCTTGCCCAAGGTCAGTGCCGACTTGGAGTTGAGCGTTGGGAGTCTGCTCTGCACCCTGCCTCCACTGCACCTCAGCTTGGCTCTTCTCTGGCGGTTTTGTGCAGCCCTCCCTTGCCTGGGCACCTGAGTGTTGGCTGAGCATCAGTGGCAGAGCCCAGAGTGGGGCTGTGACAGCTTCCCCCTCCCCTTCAGATCCGCTCCGTGATCAGGAGGAGCCGGGAGACAGGCCACGCGCACCCCATGTCCCGGGAGCCCTCCCCTCGCCGCCGGCTGGACCCCGCCACCCTAAGCAGGACCCCTTCCCAGGAGCGGCTCATCGCAGAGCTGCAGGGTCGGCTGGGCATCCAGCCGGAGGCAGAGGAGGTTGCGGGGGCAGCGGGGGCCTCCACCGAGGACTGGATGACGGAGGGCGTCGTCATCACCGTGCAGCCTCGAGGGCGGCGGGCTGAGGGGCAGCTAGTAGAGAAGGTAGTGGGGAGATGCCCAGGGCTGGGCCCGCAGCAGGGCAGCTGGCATCCTGATCCCTCCCAGCTCTGGTCAGAGGGGAGCTTGGGGTGTGTCTGTGTGGGTGGGTCAGAGTGGGAAGGCCCTGGGGAAGCCTGGGGATGTTGCCTCTCTGTGCTCCTGCTTGCGGAGCTGATGTTTCTTCCATCATCATCTGTCTCCTTCCTTTCTTCTCCCTAGGTCGTTTTTCCTCCCGGCTCTCCCATTCCCCTGAGAAGAACCTTCCCTGTTCTGCCTTCTCCTCCTCCTCCTATCCCTTTGCTCCAGCATCACAGCGATGCCATGGCCAGCAGCTCCTCTCCCCCGCCCAGCCTGCCCGCTCCCTCCACCCTGGGGCCCTCAGCTCTCCCCTGTCGGTCTCCTGGGGTCCAGAATGCTGGGGCAGGGCCGCAGGAAGATGTGCGGGGGCCCACCTCTCCCCTTCCTGCGCCCCACACTGTGAGGTCCGTGGGCTGCCAGACCGACGAGGACCCGCTCTTCCCCCCGATGCAGGCAGGCCCTGGGGCCCCGCATGAGCCCTGCTGGTCCCCCGTTGGCACGCGTGCATGTACAAGCCCAGCGTGCCTCCCAGTCCTTTCTGAGACCTTTCTTTGACCCCAGACCCTCACTTAACCTGATGTCCATGCTCCAGCCCCCCAGGATGTCAGCTGTTCTCTTACTTGCTCCTTCCTCTGGCCCCTTGGTCCTGCCCCAGGCCCATCTGAGGAAGCCAGTCCCAGAAGGGAAACCAAAAACCTGTATCTCCCCTGGGCTTAGTACCTGGGAAGCCTCTTCTCTCTGGCCTCAGTCCCCTCCCCTTCTGGGGTCCCTGCCTTTGGTTGGCTCACCTTCCTGTCTCTCTTCTCTTCCTAGAATACTCTAGACTTTTTCTCCTGATTTCGGTGCTGCCAGTGGGTGGGTGGGGGGTGGGGTGGGGATCCTCTCATCCTAAATTCCCTTTTGTGAAATGGTCCAATGACATGGCCTTTTCTTTCTTCCTTAACTAAAAAAAAAAAAAGTCTCACCCTTGTGTTCTCCCCTATTTAAGACCCAGGGCCTGGAGCAAAGAGCAGATGGAGAGCTGCTTCGCTGGGTGGCTGGCTGGCCTCCGAATGGCAGGCAGAGCAGTCCCGAAGGGCGGCACGAGGGAGGGGTCAGTGCCAAGGCTGGGGTCTCAGTGTCCTTCTTGCCGTGTTTCCCCGGCCTTGGTTAGGCCAGTGTGGTGCCCTGAGCCTCTCTGACTGCAAGGACATCTTTTGGATGCCACCGACACCCCCAGGGTTCTCAAGGCCCCTGGAGGGGGCTGTACTTCATGTCTCCATCGGCCCATGTGTCCAGATGGGAGAAAAGGCCCCGGCCCTGATCCATCCTTTCTCTGTCTCCACAGTTCATGGCCCAGGGGAAGACGGGGAGCAGCTCTCCCCCTGGGGGACCCCCAAAACCCGGGAGCCAGCTGGACAGCATGCTGGGGAGCCTACAGTCTGACCTGAACAAACTGGGGGTTGCCACGGTTGCCAAAGGGGTCTGCGGGGCCTGCAAGAAGCCCATCGCTGGGCAGGTGATGTGGGGTGGGGGCGGGGCAGGGTGCTTCGTGGCTGGCCAGGGCCTTCAGTCACAACCCACCTCCCTCCTCAGGTCGTGACGGCCATGGGGAAGACGTGGCACCCCGAGCACTTCGTCTGCACCCACTGCCAGGAGGAGATCGGGTCCCGGAACTTCTTTGAGCGGGACGGACAGCCCTACTGCGAAAAGGACTACCACACCCTCTTCTCCCCACGCTGCTACTACTGCAATGGCCCCATCCTGGATGTGAGTCCTGGGCTCAGCGGCAGGTGGTGCTGGCTCGTCGCAGGGCCACTGTCACCCGCAGAGGGTGCGGGTGGTGCCCTCCGAGGCTCACAGAGGCCTTGTCACACACCTGGGCTCCCACAGCTAGGAAATGGTGGGGCTGGGATTCAAACCCAGGCCCTACACACAGTGGCCCCTAATGCAGGTCAGGCCCGCACCTCCGGTCTCCCGCCCTTGCCAGGCTCCCTCTTGCAGAGACTGAGAGGCTGGGAGCCCTGCCCAGACCAATGGGGTGAAGTGCTGGCTCCCCCTCTCCCACTGGGCCACCTCAGGGAAACACCCAGCCTCTCTGAGCCTAGGTTTCTTCACATAAAGTGATTGTCACAGTAGAACCTGTGACCCCTATCTCACGTGAAGACAAAGGAGAAGGTGTCTGGCATGTCACCTCCTTCAGTAAATCTGAGCTCTCAGTGGTACTCAGCGTGCAGTGGGGAGAGACCCCCATCAGGGCAACGTCTTTCCTGGCCTGGGGGGCTGGGGGTGGGAAGGAGGAGGAGAGCCTTGCTGGTGAGCCTCCATGATGGGATCTGCCCAGTGGGCCGGCGGCCCGACTCTGACCCCGCACTTCGCTTTCGCAGAAAGTGGTGACAGCCCTCGACCGGACGTGGCACCCGGAGCACTTCTTTTGCGCCCAGTGTGGTGCCTTCTTTGGGCCCGAAGGTACTCACCAGCGGGCTGACTCGCTGCCCTCGGAGCATCGGGGAGGCGGGGTGTTGCTGATGCTGGAGGTGGGGCGGCTCCGCCTGTGGAGGCCCTGACCCCGCCCCCAAACCCCGCCCCTCAGGGTTCCACGAGAAGGATGGCAAGGCCTATTGCCGGAAGGATTACTTCGATATGTTCGCGCCCAAGTGTGGCGGCTGCGCCCGGGCCATCCTGGAGAACTACATCTCGGCCCTCAACACCCTCTGGCATCCCGAGTGCTTTGTGTGCCGGGTGAGCAGCGCGCCCTCGCCCCGCTCCCCTCTGCATCTGAAGGGCCCCCGGGCAGTGGGGACAGAGGGGCCTCCCCAACTGGGCTCTCTGATCCAATTTGGAGACCTTGTTTGTGGTTATTAATGGGGTGAGCAGGCAGGGGCTGCGTTTCCTCGGGTCCAGTGGGTCCTGGGCCAGGGCTCATCCTGAGGCTGGGAGAGGCCGACAGCAAGGCAGCTGTGTCCCCAGCCTCGTCCTGTGTGGCAGCCCCTCCCCTCACGTTCAGGAGAAGGCGTGAGAGACTAAAAGAGATAATGCAACCATTTCGAAGTCTCAGCAGAATCGGCCATTGGTTTTCCAACTGAAATCTGGGGCGGTAATGGGAGGCCATAAAGGTTATTGGGGATCTAGCAAGGGCCCTCTGACCAAATAAGTTTGGGAGACACTTCACTGCAGGACGTCTCGGGCCCTTTTATGCTTGAGTGTGCGTGTGTATCTCCACACAGGAGTGCCGGGTGCAGAGTCTGACCTTGGAGCCCTTAGGGCACAGCGTTACAGCCTTCCGTTTCGGTGCCCCTGAGTCAGACCTGTGTCTCCAAGTCCAGGCTGTACAGCTTAGTAGCTGCACGACCTTGGGCAAGTCACTTAACTTTCAGGCTGGAGTTGCCTCCTCTGTTGGGAGAATTATGCTGCATTTAGCACTGCACTTGGCACGTAGGAAACGTTTCACGAGTGGGAGAGTGATGACCACGGCTGTCTCCTGCCCATCACCCTGGGCGCTGCCTTAGCCCCCTGCCCCAGGCTGAGCCCCCTTTCTCCCGCCTCCCCCTTCTTCCTGGCAGGAATGCTTCACGCCCTTCGTCAATGGCAGCTTCTTTGAGCACGACGGGCAGCCCTACTGCGAGGTGCACTACCACGAGCGGCGCGGCTCGCTGTGCTCTGGCTGCCAGAAGCCCATCACGGGCCGCTGCATCACCGCCATGGCCAAGAAGTTCCACCCGGAGCACTTCGTCTGTGCCTTTTGCCTCAAGCAGCTCAACAAGGGCACCTTCAAGGAGCAGAACGACAAGCCTTACTGTCAGAACTGCTTCCTCAAGCTCTTCTGCTAGGTGCCTGCATCCCTTCACCCGTCCTGTCCCTTGGCCCCGCCTCCCCAACTGCTACTGTGACCCAGAGGCCTTTCCCAGGCGTGAAGGGCCAAGCCCAACTGAAACTGGAACCTGTGTCCTCGGCTGTGCAGGGTGGCAAGGGGGCCTCTGAGGGTCCCACCTGCTTTCTTTCCCTCTGCCGGACCCTCTGGGCCTCTCACTCCCCCTGCAGCTGCCCCCAGACTGCTGGCTCTTACTCCTGCCCCACAAACCTGCCTGGCTAGGCTAGCACCCCACACTTGGAGCCACCTCTTACTCCTATTTTGGCAGTGGAGCTAGGGGTAGGGCAGGCAGGGTCAGATGGGGTCTCTTTTTATCCTTGTTTCCCTCTGACCAAATCATCCTTGTCTTGAGAGTATCAGGGGACACTGCTCCCTCCGGACCATGCCAGCATAAATCCATCCCTCCAAGGGTCGAAGTGCCCAGGAGCCACTGAAGGTTCCATGTGCTCATCCTGCCGTCCCAGTCTCCCCAGACCTGGGCTACTGCCCCCCACCCTCCATAACTGCTCTGATTCTACTGAGACAGACTTCTCCAGCAATAATGTTTTATAGTCACTTCTTCCATCTCTGGGGACGGCATAGGTGGGGCGTTTCACCTCGTGCCTGGACACTGTACCGACTTTGATAGATTTCTACACTGAGGTTTGAATTCATATCGTCTGAGTTGCTTTTACTTCTCTATCCAAATGATTTTGAAGGGATTTTAAAGACATCCCCTTTTTGTAATTCCCTCCTCGTCTGTTGCCACTGGTCCTGTGGGCGACAGTGGCTGTGGGCCAGGGTTTGCCTCGTGCTGAGGGCTTGGGGCAGGGAAGCCATTTGTATATATTTTTTTTCTCAGCATAAGCAGGTGAAATGGGAGCAGCCTGAGGCTCCCCTTCCTTAACTTCATGGCTCCCCAGGACTGTTTTATAAACTGCTGTATTTTGAAACCCCTTCCTTACTACCCAGGCCAGCAAGCTCTTAACCGAAACTGGCCTAAGGGTGTCTTGCCCTTCTGAGCCTAGGATTATTGAACCTCATCCATCAAGTTCTTGAGGGAGGAGAAGGGGAAAGTATACTTTGGGGATGCTGTTTCATCTAAGCCATTAGGAGCGTCTGTTCCCCTGTGACCTGAAGAACCCACCGAACATTCTTGGCCTCCCTCACCGCTTCGGGAAAGCTGATGTCTGACTTTGACCATTGGTCTTGTTGATTCCACTGGGTATCACTTCCCCAAGTTTCCTGCCCTCCTTGGAAACAGGAGGTCTGAGGAATAGGGCCCAGGTTGTTGCAAGGGAGTGTGATAGGATTCCGGGCGGAGGGCCAGTGTCCTGGTGAAGCCATAGGGAACCCCTGGAGCTTTATCTGCCAAGGATGAAGCAGGAGCCAGCAGGCCTGGGGTTCCTGGTCAGCAGAGAGGGGCCCTGGTGGGGTCTAAAGTGAGGACAATCCAGACCATTCTGCTAGCCTCACAGCAGAGGCTGAGTGTGCTGGGGTCTCTGGGGAGGTCAGCCAGGGCCCTCCAAAAGTCTGACGTCTCCACTTCTACCCATAGGCCTTACTGCTCAGTTTACAATGACCTGCCCAGACCCCTCCCCTAGAGGAACGGGTTTCTGCAGTCCACCCTCTGGGTCAGTGGTTATTTGATGATGTGACTTTAATTTTTTTCTCTGTAAACTTTTAACCTGGTTCTTTCCCATTTCAATTCCTGTGATTTATGCCAATAAAGTTTGCCATTATTTTGACCTGTGCTAGTGCCTTTTCTTTGTGGTTTGAGATAACAGCTCAGTCCCAGAAGAGAAACCATAGTCCCAAAAGGGAAACCAAACCGTCCCAGGCTCACAAGGACTGTGTTCTCTTACTTGAAGAAGAAAGCCCCGTTGGGACCCCTGCCTAGGGGACTCTTGTTTGTGAGCGCAGGTCCTCGGGGCTCCCTGTGGGAGCTCTGTTGGTCAGGGAGGCTGAGGAACAGCTTTATTTGGCCCTGCCTGGATTCCTCAAGGGCATCCTCACAGGAGCCTGTGTGTGGTCTTACACTCATTTGCAGATGGGGAAAGAGGTTCAGAGAGGAGAACCAACATGCAGCAGTCAATCTGAGCAAGTGCAGAGACAAGATGTATGAACATAAGGCTTGCCTCTGCCTGTGTTCCTGCATTGACCACTCAACCCCCACCACGTGCTGGCACAGCAGGGTGGGTGTGGAACCCTCCTGGGTGAAGGGGGCAGACTAACAGTTGGCGATTGGGCCCTACTGCTCCCTGGTGGTTATGTTTATATTTGCAGGCTCCCTCCCTCCTAACCAGAATTTAGCCTGCTCTCTGCCCCTCCTCCTCTCGCCATACTCCACCCCTGGCCTCCTCTAGAGCTTCCTGAACAGCTTTATTCCTCTTCGAGCTGTGGCTTCAGTTTCCCTGTTTGGAATGTCCCTCCAAATGCCGCATGCAGAATTCTAGTCTGAACCCTGCCCATTTCACATGGAGCTCAGAAGTGAAAATTACCTTCAACTCTCAACCAAAGATAATTACTTGGCTTATTCTTCCAGCCCATGTTGCATTTATTTTATTTATAGAAATGGATATAGTACAATGCCTCGTAATTTGCTTCTTCACTCAAGTGTCCTCTATGAGTATTTTCCCATGCCAATAAATACAGATCTGCATTTTTTAATGGTTTCATGGCATTCCATTATATTGATGTACTGAAATTAGAAGTACTTACATCAGCAGAGCCAGGATGTCCTTGGGAAGGTATCTGTGCGTATGTATACCCCTGGAAAAGTGTGTTTAGGGGGAGACAGTCTCAGAGTTTGGAAGGGACTTGAGCATAGTGAGGCCCATGGGCTTTGAACTTGTACCTAGATTTAAGTTCTGAAGCCATCATTAGCTGACTGAGGGGCTTGGGCAAATTATTTAACCTCTCTGAATTTTCTCAGCAATAAAATGGAAATACTGAAACAGTGCCTCTGGAGGGGGTTGTTGCAAAGACTGACAACTGTAGTATGCACAAAGTACCTGGCACAGTGCTGAGCATGCAGTAATGCCTCGCTGTTCAAAAAGGATCTTAGCAGAAATCAACTCCAGCATCTCTCTAAACTGGCTCATCATGAAATACAGAGATTTCTAATTTGGTCAAGTGCAAAGGGTAAGGATAGGGAGAAACACCTCTTCTACTGTAGCATCTAAGCTCATTTATTTAAAAATATTTTAAAAGAATATTTATTTTAAAATATTTTATTTATTTTTAGAGAGAGGGGAAGAGAGGGGGAGAGGGAGAAAAACATCAATTCATTGCCTCTTTATGCCCCACACTGGGGGCAGGCAGAAATCCAGGCAATGTGTCTTGACCTGGGTGGAACCAGTGTTCTTGGGGTTTGCAGGAGAAAGACCAATTCACTGAGCCACACCAGTTAGGTTTTTAAGTTTTTTAGAGGGAAGAGAGGGAGAAGGAGAAGGAGAGAAACATCGATGTGAGAGAGAAACATCAGTTGGTTGCCTTCTCGTACGCATCCTGACCAGACCACCAACTCAGACGTGCCCTGACCAGGAATTGTACTGGTGACCTTTCACTTTTCAGGATGATTGCCCAACCAACTGAGCCACACTGGTCAGAGCTAAAAATATATTTACCAAAGTAGTACAATTGTTCAAATAAGTGTTAAATGAATGTATAATAAAAGAAGCTAACATTTGTACAACATTGTTACTACATTGTTCCTACAATGTTCCTCCTGCATTGTGGGAACTGTTAAATCTTAACAAATATCTCATGAAATTCCCATAACCCTAGAATGTGGATACTATTACCCTATTTTACAGATAAGTAACGAGAAACAGAGTCAGCTAGGTGAAACCACTTCCTAAGATGACATAGATGGGAACTGACAGAATGCGGAGATCCTGGCCACATGACTGCAAACCCTGCAGTCATACGTTCAACAAATATTTACCATATGCCTACAGTGTGCTAGGCACAAGGCAAAAAAATCTGCCTTGTGACCCTGGCCAAGTGGCTCAGTTGGTTGGAGTGTCTTCCTGTACACTAACAGGTTGCCGATTCCATCCCTGGAGGGCACATACCTAGGTTGAGGGTTGATACCTGGTTGGGGTGCATAAGGGAGGTAACCAATCGATTGATGTTTCTCTCTCAGGTTGATGTTTCCTTCTCTCTCCCTCAAAAAATAATCAATAAATATATCCTCGGGTGAGTATTAAAAAAAAAAATCTGTCTTGTGGAGCTTGCATTCTTGCAGGGAGAGACATTCAAAGAACAATGTAATAAATTATACAGTGGTTAGAAAGCATAAGTGCTACTGAAAAAAACAGAACAGAGTAAGGGTGAGGGGAAGTTATTTTTTATTTTTATTTTTGTAATTTTAAATAGGGCTGTCAGAGTGGGCCTGGTAAGCAGGTGATAGTTGAGCCAAGCCTTGATGGAGGATTGTGGATATCGGCAAGGAAGACAGAATAACTGGTGCAAGAGCCTTAAAATGGGTAGGAAAATAGGAGGTGCGATTGTAGGGGTAGAGGTTGGGGGTGATGATGTAGGGCCTCGTAGGCCAGTTAGGGTTTTTACTCTGTGGGAAATGGGGAGCTTTTGAAGAATTTTGAGTAGATGAGGAAATGATCTGTTTTTAAATGATCCCTCTGCTTTTGTAGGGGGAAGAACAAACTGTAGAGGAGACAGAGACCACTCTCTTTCTAAGGCATGTGCAACTCTTTCTCAGATTTACGTCTAGTCTGCGACAGGACAGGTGCCGGGGGAAACGCGAAGTCCTCAAATTCTGGCGCCCACACAAAAGCAGCTCCCGCCCAGCAGAGGGAAGCAGCTCTGAGAAGGTTTCTGCAACAATAGGAACTCTTTCTTAACTTCCGTATTTAGAGGCGGCTTCCCGTAGGCTGGCTGACAGCGATATCACCCAATGGCTGTCGATGTCAGCTGTGCTTCGCCAGCCAATAGGTGGGGGCGCTGCCTGAGGCTTCTGATTGGCCACTTTGCTCACCTATAAATATTGCCCTTGGTGAAAGGCCTTCCTCTCTCCAGGCGCCCTCGTGAGAGGTATGTGTGCTCGCCAAATGGCGCTGGGGGACTGGCTTGCGGGAAGAATGGGTGTTTTCGCGGGCAGGCTTGGAGTCCGTGGGGTCCACTCCTGTGTAGCCTGGGGCTTTGGCAGCGGCTCCCGCTCTCCGAGTGGTGGCCGCGGCAACCCAGGCCAGGCCGGCGGGCACTCAACGTGTGGCCGGTTCCATATAGGCCTCTGGCTTTGAGTCCGGCGGGGCGTTGGGGACGGGTGTCGGAGTTTCTGAACTCCCTCTCTCTCCTCAGTGACATCGTCTTTAAACCCTGCGTGGCAATCCCTGACGCACCTCCGTGATGCCCAGGGAAGACAGGGCGACCTGGAAGTCCAACTACTTCCTTAAGATCATCGTAAGTGCGGGGTGGGTCGAGGCGCCCAACATGCTGGCTGCGCCGCGGGCTAATAGGGACAATCGGCTGCTGAATTGGACCACATTGGGCAAATCTCATTTAATCTTATGAATTTACAAAGGTCTGCGTGCCACCCCCACCTGTTGTTGAAGGTTAAACAGGCTCAGGCGGTTTTAGTGCCTCCTGAGATAACTAAGGGGCATCCAGCCCCAGGTTTGGCATCCAGACAGCACTCATCATACTTTACTCCTCTCCTTCCGTCTTTGGGAAGGAGTGAGGCAGTGAGTGCCTCAGTCTAAAAAGGCAGGTTGCTGCATATTTAGGTCTTGTTAGTCAAGACACCCATTTATTTTTTGGAATAAGTAGGCCCTCCCTACCCAGAAATTCTGACAACGCTGCTACTGGAATGTGAAGCTTAGCCTGTATCCTTGCCCATTTGTCATGAAGGCTTTCAGACACAATGCTGATTTAGCAGGACCTAGAGTCTGCAAGTCAGTTCTTGTCGTATTTACATTGTGTTTTGAAAGCTGTAAATCCAGCCTTACTTGGAGCAGTGTTTTTTCTTTTAAGTCATTTTAGTGAATCAGAAACACCTTCTAACTGGGAAAAGTTAAATGAGGCCTACATGAAAATTTTTCTGGTTGAATGTGCAAACCCCAATCTTTGACAAATCAGGCCATGTTACAGCTCAGGTGGCTCCAAGTGGGAGGCGCCGGCCAATGTCTGAGTCACTTAAAAAGCACGGAAGAAAAGGAGTGAGATGGAAACCAGTGGTGGGCTTCGGTTTCTCCTGATGTTTTTTCACCTTTCCTCCTCTTAAACTTGGCTTGTTTCTGGCTGCTTTTTGTAGCAACTTCTGGATGATTATCCAAAATGCTTCATTGTGGGAGCAGACAATGTGGGCTCCAAGCAGATGCAGCAGATCCGCATGTCCCTCCGCGGGAAGGCTGTGGTGCTGATGGGCAAGAACACCATGATGCGCAAGGCCATCCGAGGGCATCTGGAAAACAACCCAGCTCTGGAGAAGTCAGTGAATTCTCTGACCAACTCTTGTCTTCCTCTGTGCCCTTCTCCCTTTTGCTGGAGAAGAATGGTGCTGAAAGTTGACCGCCTCTCTGTAAACTTCTCTTTGTAGACTGTTGCCTCACATCCGGGGGAATGTGGGCTTTGTGTTTACCAAGGAGGACCTCACAGAGATCAGGGATATGCTGCTGGCCAATAAGGTAAGAGGAGAATCAGGTTGGCTTAAAGAGACCTTATCAATTTTGGTTCCTTAAAAGCAAAAGTGAGGGGGTGGGGGGGGGTATACGGGGACTAAATGGTGATGGGAAAAAAATGCAATAAAGAATAAATTTAAAAAAGAAGTAAAACTGACCATTCTCAGGTTGTATCTGAAGAGCGAGAACTCACATTTCTTGTTCTTTGTTCAGGTGCCAGCTGCCGCGCGTGCTGGTGCCATAGCCCCATGTGAAGTCACTGTGCCTGCCCAGAACACTGGTCTGGGCCCGGAGAAGACCTCCTTCTTTCAGGCTTTAGGCATCACCACTAAAATCTCCAGGGGCACCATTGAAATCCTGGTGAGTGGACCTGGCCTGGCAATGCCAGTCAGGCCAGTGGTGGTGGCTCCCCTCGGTGGCAGTCTGTCTACAGGGTGTTCAGGTGTTCACTGCCAATGGTTACCTTTCTCTTCAGAGTGATGTGCAGCTGATTAAGACTGGAGACAAAGTGGGAGCCAGCGAAGCCACACTGCTGAACATGCTGAACATCTCCCCCTTCTCCTTTGGGCTGATCATCCAGCAGGTGTTTGACAATGGCAGCATCTACAACCCAGAAGTGCTTGACATCACCGAGGAGACTCTGCACTCCCGCTTCCTGGAGGTACATGCTGCCCGTTCCAGGCCCTTCTTACATGAATGGTTGAGAGCATATCTAGCTTTGGCCTGAATCCTGGCCCCTCTGTGGAAACCAACTATGTAACCAAGGACAGTTGTTTACTCTGTCTGCCTCAGTTTCCTCACCTGTGAAATGGCATTAGCGATAGAAGAGTTTTGGGGAAGAATGAATTCGTGAGTAAATAAAGCTTCAGAAAACAGTGCTGGGCACATAGCGAGGGCTATTCTAGGGCCTGCAATAACCCATGATTAACTCGAGCTGCTTTTTTGGGACTTTTGCTAGTGGATGAAAAATTCTCATCTGACAGTACTTTCATATTTTTCTCTCATGGAACTCACTGGTTGTGTTAACAGTGTGTTTTTTACAAAGTGGCGGCTTTTGTAGTAGTCACCATTGTTACTGCATAGGGAATACCCACGTTGGGAATAAGGGGGACAAGCATTTATGAGTGGCTGGGTCTGAATTGCCTTGCCCAAGAGCATTTGGTATGAGTTGAAGTATCCTGTGTGACACTAAGATGCCAGCCCAGCAAGTCCTGTCTGCACTGAGCTTTGCTTGGACTTCATTCTCTTTTCTCTAAGATGCCTCACCTAAAATGGAATTTTCCCTCCCACCTCAGGGTGTCCGCAACGTTGCCAGCATATGCCTGCAGATTGGTTACCCAACTGTTGCTTCAGTGCCCCATTCTATCATCAATGGGTACAAGCGGGTTCTGGCTTTGTCTGTGGAGACTGATTATACCTTCCCACTTGCTGAAAAGGTAAAAAGAACCCAGCATGGTGGGCCTGGCAGTTGGTGGGGAGGGGCAGTAAATGGCAGCCTGCTGAGGAAGCACTTCTGTGATTGTGTTTTACATAGCAGATACGGATTTTTGAAGTATACTTGACGGGCAGGGGGCAGGGGAGGTGTGTCCTTGACTTTACAAATGACAAGAGGCCCTAATAAGAGGGGTTAGTTAATTGGTAAGGGCTGGGCCTGAGCTCACCAGGCCATGTGGAAGCTGTCATCCTGCCTGATCACTTTCAGGGAAGTCTTGGAAGATGTTCCAAGACTAGACATTAAACTAGAGCTCTAGAAGGGCTGACGGGTTGTGGGTACCCATTTTGACTGAACTTCCCCCCCTTACTTTCAGGTCAAGGCTTTCCTGGCTGACCCATCTGCTTTTGTGGCTGCTGCCCCTGTGGCTGCTGCCACCACTGCTGCTCCTGCTGCTGCTGCCGCAGCCCCAGCCAAGGTTGAAGCAAAGGAAGAGTCGGAGGAGTCGGACGAGGATATGGGATTTGGTCTCTTTGACTAATCACCAAAAAGCAGCCAGCTCAGCCAGCTTTATTTGTGAAACAAGGAAATAAAGGCTTACTTCTCTTAAAAGTCTCTGGGCTGTTCATTTTGTCTATATTGAGGTTTCTAGCATTGTATGCTAGAAACTAACACCGTGCTAAAATCATACAGCTTTATTTGGATTTGGCATTTGGGTGTCCTCTTTGTAAGTGTAATGATGGTCTCTGAACATCCAGTACTTTTTCTAAGCTCAGCCAGCTTTAACTGTAACTTTTTTAAAAAATTAAATTTGCCCTAGCTGGTGTGGCTCAGTGATTTGAGTGCCAGGCTGCAAGCCAAAAGGTCACTGGTTCGATTCCCAGTCAGGGCACATGCCTGAGTTGTGGGCCAGATCCCCAGTTAGTGCCCAAAAGGCAACTGATCCATGTGTCTCTCTTACATTGATGTTTCCCTCTCTCCCATTCTCTAAAAATAAAAATCCTTTAAAAAATAAAAAAATTACATAATATTTAAAATTCTAGAGTTATTTCCGTGGGCATGGGCCAGTAGTCAAGGTTCTGATTCTTTGAGTAGTTTTAATGATAGTAAAGATAAGCACTCAGTGAGTGCCAGGGTTTTTCAAAGATGATGACTGTTAAGAGATAAAACAGCTGATTGTTGCAAGGGTAGCTGTGACTCCTACAAGGATGTATTTGTTGTGACTTGGTCTCAGGCCAAAAGTTCCAAAACACTGCTAGAAGAGGGCTAATAACTAAGCTGTGCAGACCCCATTCTCTAGTCTGTAGAACTTAGACAACTCATGAGGCCTTTTGTGCCGCCTAGCCTCCCACCCCGTAGCCTTGGTGTAAGCGCCCACCCTGAAGTATTCAGCATTTCCCCCTGGGCAGGCTCAGCTCCCGATTCTAACATATCGGTGGTGGACCACTGGGTTACAAACTATTGAGGACAAGATACTAGTTCCCTGTCTCCCTTTTACCTACTTCACTTCCTGCCATCTAAGAGACTAGGTTTCTCCAAAAATGAGACCTGCGGACTCGGTGGGAAGCTGCAGGGCGGTTTCACTGAGTTACAAATCCCCTAGACTCATCTCCCACGAGGCCAGGTTGAGAAGGGCACCGGGATCCCCGGGCCGAGGAGCAGGGCCTGGGAAGGACGCTCTGATCGTCGGTGGTGGGCCGGGAACTAGGTCCGTCCGTCTGACTTCCGAGCCTAGGCCGTGAGCCGTGACCGCCGTTCCGCCCGAGGGCGCCAGGCCGCGGCCACACCGAGCTACGAGCCTCGCCCTGCCGCGTGGGCCCGCGCCGTGACCCGGAAGAGCTCCGGAAGGGGTTCCGGAGTCAGCGCCGGTAGGATGGCGGCGGACACGCAGGTGAGGCGGGTGGCTGTGGGGCAACACGGCCAGCGACTGGGCGCGGACAGCGCCCCCGGGTGGGGCCGCACGTGTGGTTAGCTCAGGGGTCTCGAGTGCGATGGCTGCGGAGGGTGCGGCCCAGGGCCGCCCCAGGCTGTTTGCTCACCGCTCCAGCTCCGGATCTGGCCCGGCCCCCTGCTTGGGCGGTGCAGACCTAACATGGGCTGGAGGGGTCAGGGGCTGTGGCCTGGGCTTCGGCAGCTGGAACCCGGCGGGGACTTCCCCTATCCTGAAATAGCTGAAATTCACCTTTTGGAGACACTACTCCATTTTTCCGATGACCCCCAACAGTGAGCCCGGCCAACGCCAAGTCTTGCTTAAACTTAACAATTCAGCAAATATTTATGGAGCACCTACTATGCGCAGGGACTTACAGCCTAGTATTTGAATTCATACCGAACTGAGTTTGAGCTCCAGCTCCTCGATTTTTTTGAGACGCTGGGCAAGTGACTTAACTTCTCCAAGTCTCAGTATTTTCATCTGTCAAATGGGGTTAAAATAATATCCATCGTGTAGGGCTGACGTGAGGAGCTTCTTATACGTTGATTGTTAATATTAGGTCCAGGGTTGGATTAAGAAAAATCTGTTAATACCCAGGAAGAGTCTTTCACCCTTGGGTGTTGTCAACTCTGGGTCCCTTGTACTTCAGGGAAGGACTTGAGAACACCCCAGCCTCATTTGTGGTTGTGTTTTAGAGTGAAAAGACGATATTAAGGGAAAAGGGGCAGGTGTCTAAAGGACAGCCTGGCTCTCTGGGTCTCCAGGATGAGGAAATTATGATACTGTGGCCCTGATGCCAGAGGGTGATGCTTATTGAGAGTCTCGTGCAAATTTAGGTAATTTGTTTCAAGATGAGTTATTTTGAAAGTTTCTTAGGTTGGGGGAACACATGTTGAAAGTTTAACACTCTAAAGTGCCAAAAAAAAAAAAAAAAACCTCTCAAGAGCTGTATTGTTTGTTCAGTATGGTAGCCATTAGCCACATGGCTAATTTAGCCAAGCTACATGAGCTAGTTTAAGTTCATAAAATGAAAAAGTTCAGATCTTGTTCTAGCCACATTTCAGTGCATGGGTAGCCACATGTGGCTAGTGGCTACTATATTGGACAGTGCCAAAGAACATGTCCATTGCCACAGAAAGTTCTAGTGGATATGCTACTCTGGAGAGAAACCTTTGAACTTTAAAGCTGTTTGCATCTGTTATCACTAGGCAATGACTCTTCTGAAGGATCTTAGTATGCCTTCCTCAGTTTTGTTCTGACTGAGTCCCAAGTGGCTAACGTTCATTTTCTGATTCAGGAAGGGAAGAGCCTTGAACCTGAAAAGCTCTTTCATCTTTGTGAGAGAAACTATAGCCAGGAAATTGATATTGTCATGAAAAGACAGCTGTGTGGGAATTCTAGGATGTTGTGAGGATTCCCTGAGATAAAGTAGAGCTCCTTTTATGGCAGTAGATGGTAGATTGTATACATTGCATGCGTGTTTGCCATCTCTTCAAACGACTTTAATAAGGGTTTTTTAAAAAAAGACTCCACAAAAATTGAGGGAATGAGGAGCAGGTAATAACAGCTAACTTTTGGAAGCTGGAAAGTGGTGAGTGGGAAAGGACTTAGCAGACCCTGGGAAGATGAATACTAAGGCAACATTTAGGAAAGCTGAGAACTGACCTGATTCACACTGCATGTACTCATACGTGGCAGAATCTCTGATGGACTGGAAATTGGGGGTATCAGCTAACCTCTGGAAGTGTTGGAGAGTAGGAGGGGCTACATTAGGATTGATTGACAGCCATTTTCAGATACATTGAGATCCCCAGCTTTCCTTCTCCACTTTGGCGAAAGACTGGACGTTTTCTCTTTTGGAAGTATAAAACAGGATCCCTGGGAGGACTAGTGCAGGAGGTCCAGTATCCAAGGAAATCATCAAGACAGTAATTCAAGAAACATTCCCTGGACTGAAGGATGTGTTCCAGACCAAAAATGCTCAGCACAGTGGATGAAAGACTCAATAGAGCACATCCATGTGAAATTTTAGAGTGCTGGACGCAAAGAGAAGACTCTGGAAGTTTCCAGGGGTCAAAAATCGGGTTTTACACAAGGGACCCAGGATCAGAATGACATTGGACTTCACAACACTGAAAACTAGAACTCAGTAGAGAAATGTCTTCAGTCTCCTAAAGGAAATGATTTCAACCCAGAATTCTGTGTCTAGACAAACTTAAATCAGGTAGGAGAACAGAACATTTTTGAACTGGCAAGGACTTCATAAAAAGGAGGCTGTGCTTCACCCAAACATGAGAAAGATTACATTTTCAGGGTCCCAGCTCTAGCAGATTACCTGCCACATTGGAACAGGTCAGAAAGCTCTGGGAGACACTTCTTCAGGAATTGAAATTTGGTAGACTATCTGATTTGCTGAAATGTATTGAGATTTAAACAATTTGAAATTTTGGGATTGAGTCACTTTTAGAACAGGTAAAACAAGGCAAAGGGAGGTGAGGTGGGAAAAAGCAATTATGGACTTGAGGGTTAATTTAAAAAGCTGTGCAGGATAGTAAACACAGTTTATTAAATGGAAGTTAATACCATATACATATAACATTACCACTGACTACTGAGCTATCCTGTTCTGTGAAACTGAGGAATTACATGGGGAGCATAGGGAGGGTGTGTGTGGTGGGGTTGGAGGGAAAAAGAGACCTGTGGTAGAAAGGCGATAAAGCTGAAAGATAAAGAAGTAGCAACACCAGCAAGTTATTTAGGAATATGGAGATAGCTACCAAAATAATCAGCCAGAACTGCTGAGAGGGGGTGCCCTCGGAGAGTGAGAGCAGGGCTGGCCTTTATGGCAAACCTCCCAGAACTCTTTGACTTTGGCTCTTGAAGTATGTGCATGTATGACTGGAAAGACAAAAGACAACATTAAAACAATAAATCATTTACACAGAGGCCAGTATTGGACGTGAGTTTATTCATTGCCAATAGAGTTATAGCAGGGATAGAAATATAAGGAAAAATTGCATTATTATTATTATTTTTTAAAGATTTTATTCACTTATTTTTAGAGAGAAGGGAAGGGAGGGAGAAAGAGAAGGAGAGAAACATCAGTGTGTGGTTGCCTTCATGTGTCCCCCACTGGGGACGTTGCCTGCAACCCAGGTATATGCCCTGACTGGGAATCAAACCAGTGACCCTTTGCTTCATAGGCCCGTGCTCAATCCACTGAGCCACACCAGCCAGGGCAGAAAATTGCATTATTTTATTCTCTGCACCCATGAATCTTATTTTACTCATAAGACCTGTCTGAAATACACCTGAAAAGATGATGGTGCTCGTGTGTCAGTTACTTGGGTATTAATCATGCCCCGCTCCACGACCTGCCCACTTTGTACAACGCCGCTCAGGAGAATATGGAGGAGCATTTATATACTGCCTTCCTCTGAGTCTTAGGCTCATGCCCCCGTGTAGGGTGTGCAGCTGTGGCAATTGGGATGGGGCTTGAAAGCCAAGGACTGGTTAGCATCAGTTTATAGACCTGTTGGTTTCAGGTTTAGTTTCAAATATGCAGGTGCGGTAGCTCTCCAATCCAGTTGAACAATGACTGACTTCCCTTATCAGAGTTAGTTCCTTTATCCCCTGTAAAATGAGGACGCTGCTGCCTACCTCGAAGGCTGGTTGGTAGTAGTAGCAGCCAGCTATGTGTTTGTGATGAGAATAAATGCTCTGCATACCTTGTCTTACATGTATGTGGTCCTATGTGCCATAACAGCCATGAGGTAGGTGCTTTTATCTGCATCACATAGATGGAGAAACTGAAGACCAAGGAGATGATATAATTTGAATGAGTGTCCACAGGTAGTAAGAGGCAGAGCTGGGATTCATTCTCAGCCTTTCTTCACCCTTCTGCTCTGTGTTTACACCTTACTGTTGACTTGCCAGGGTGCTGATGGGCCCCTTGTGGGATGTTAATGTGTGATAATATAAAGGGAACATACATGGCATATAGTAGGTCCTCACTAGCATTTGCGTAATTCTGAACAGACAGTTTCTGTCCTGAGGTTTTGCCTTTTGTCTTGCCTCGTTTTGTTCAAGTGTGAGTGAGTTACAGTGATCAGTTGGCTGGCTGCGTTAAAGCAGTGCGCCTCACCTAGGGGTGATTTTGCCTGCCGGGAGACATTTGATAACATCTGGAGGCAGTTTGGAGGGAGCGGAATGCAGTAACTGGGATCTGCTTCGTGCCTCCTGGGAATGCTGATACAGGTAGCCCCTGCCTCAAAGTTATTTGGCCCCAAGTGTGGAGGCTGAGCAACCCTGGGTTGGAGAGCTCCCCTCTGAATTCTACACACACACACTTATCCATTTGTGGTCTGACTGGTGAAACTTTCTCTGTGGGCTTGGTCTTCGCAGGTTTCCGAGACACTAAAGCGTTTTGCAGGGAAGGTGACAACAGCCAGTGTGAAGGAACGGAGAGAAATCCTTAGTGACCTGGGGAAATGTGTTGCTGGAAAAGGTATTTATTTTCCACCCATATGGTCTAGAGATGATTCCATTTCAAAATAAATTGTTCTCTGTTTAGAACCGTGGCCTTCTTTTCCCCTCCTTGTACCCACTTCTGCCTTGACTGTCTGTATTTGCTTGTTGTAATCTGCATTGAAACAGTTGGGTTAGTTTATCCATTTAGGTACCAAAGGTTTGAACAGTTTGAACCATTTTAATTGGAAACAGTTCTAAAAGATTGTAACCATCTTTCTTTTTATTTTTTAAAAGATTTTATTGATTTGTTTTGTACAGAGAGGGGAAGGAAGGAAGAAAGAGAGGGAGGGAAACGTCAGTGTGAGAAAGAAACATTGACCCGTTCCCTCTTGCACACCCCTAACCAGGGACCTGGCCCTCAATCCAGGTATGTGCCCCAAACCGAGAATCCAGCCAGCAGCCTTGCGGTTCGCAGGTTGGCGCTCAGTCCACTGAGCCACATCAGCCAGGGCCCAGCTGTCTTTCTTAAGTAATTTACCAGATGCAAAAACATTTTCTTTATGACTTGGGTCATCATTTTTCCAGTTGGTGTTCTATGGAACTCAGCCAGACGGTAGCAGGTGATTGGCTGGTAATGGATTCCAAAATCAAATAAGTGTGGAAGGTGTCACATTTGTTAATGCCCACTGGGAGGTTCACAGCATATTCCAGGAAGGTGTTTTAATTTTATTAAACTTTCTTTAATTTCACATTTTCCTTGAATAGCCCCCTGCCCCGTCTTTTTTGAAAACCTGTTCAGGGTCTGCGGAACACATTTTTGGAAATGCTAAGTACATACAGTCATCTCGATTTTGTGCCGTAATTGAGGGCTGTCTCTGCCACCTGGTGGGGTGTATAAGACTAGTTTTCCTTTATCCAGTCGATCCTGATTAGTTTCTAAGTTTCCTTTGGTGTGTTTCGTAATACAGCAGTGTTTGTCGACGTGTGGTCCCTAGGCTAGCAACATCAGCATCGCCTTGGAACTGGTTTGAGATACAAATTCTCAGCTCTATCCCAGCAACACCAATTCAAAAACCCTGGGTTGGGGGAGAGGGGAGCCCAGCATCTGTGTTTTAACAAACGCTCAGGGTGGTTCCTGTGTTTCTGAAGTCCGAGAGCCATGGCTGCAGAGAGTTGGGTCTCCCTTTTCTTCAGCTTTTACCTGTTAGTCAAGAGCTCACTCTCTACCACTCTTTCCCCCGAGTTCTCATTTGCTCCTTCTGATACGCTGTTGCCTGGTAACATATTCAAGCTTGTTAAAGTGGTGTGCAAGTGAAGTAAACTGCTGTTTGTGAGCTTCTAAGAGAGTTTCCCAGGTCTTGATGCTTTAGTGTGTGACTTAGGGCACCTTCAGAAGTCTTTCTGGTCCCTTTTCCCAACAGGGTTCTGGTTTGACAAGGCCATCGTGTGACAGGTTACTGTCTGTCCCCACCTTCTGAACCATAATGGTTGTCTGTCCCTGCTGAGGGACTGCTGGGCACTGCACTTTTTCCCCTTTTATGGAGTAAGGGGCGTGGGGTGTGTGTGTGTCAAGATCTTTCAGAGAGATTTTACTCTTCAATCGCTCTGAAATGCTACAGTTCAGGGTGGATGATATTTCTAAAATGTTTCTGGTTTTTGATATACAAGCTGATTGTGGGAAGTTAACTACACTGAACAAAATTGTTAGTTCTCAATTTTCTAATCTTCTGAGTCTCAGCAGGAGCCATTGCATAGTGACCATTATTCTGGCTTCTCCTTTTGTTAGGGAAGCCAGTACCGAGTAAGTTAACTGAAGGCAGGGTGAGATGGTCTGGCTGAGCAGTGGGAGGCTTTCTCCGAGCAGTCTAACCCTGGATGCAGCGGGTCAGCATGGCTCAGCCCAGCCTGGCCCTGCGGCCTCTCTGATGCTTCCCTCAATCTTGTTGTCATGTACTTGAACCCTGAGACTTAGGGATGCAGCGGGTCCTGTGCCTGATCTTCCCAGTCACCGGCCTCTAGCGCAGCAGTTGGTGATGAGGGGCACGGCTCCAGACTCAGATAGGCTTGTGTTCTAGCCACGGCTCAGCCACTTAGAGGCTGTGTGAGCTGGTTCCAGCTACGTAAGCTGTGTGAGCCTGACTCCTTGTTTTGAACTTGGTGATAGTGGTAGTGCCTCCCTCACAGGGTTGGGGTGAGGAGTGAGTGCGAAGAGCATGTATGGATGGAGCTTCATGGAGTGCCTGGCCAGCTGTGGTAAGCTCCTGGTGTATGTTAGCTGTTACTATTACTGTTCTCTTAGCTACAACCTGCTTCTGATCCTAGTCACTCTTTCCGTTGGTTACTGAAATGGCCCCAAATCCAATGGGCCAATACAGTATTCTGGGCCTGGGGAAACTACTCCCAACTCTCCTTCATTTCCTCTCCATCAGGCACACCCCTGAAGGGTGAGGCGCTATACCAGCCCTCCTTGGACCTGCTGCTTTCGGTGCCTCCATGCTGGTCTCACACTGCAGCTTACACTCCTTTCTACTCAGACCCTTCTCCTTTTCCTCTGCATGCATCCATCTGGCATGCAGAACCTGTCCCAGGTAGACTTCCATTATTCACCACTGTTGTTCAACCAGAGTTGCTCTTTCACTTGGCTGGCCTGTTTGGTTCCCTGTGTCTTGGTTTCTTCATCTTAAAGTGGCCTCAGGCCTGGGACCCATCTCATGGGGATTCAGTGAGTTGCCATGTGGGAGTGCTCAGAGCAGGGCCTGGCACCTTGTGCGCACCAGGAAAGTGCTGGGAGTTACGGTCCCTCCTCCTGTGTCCTGAACAGGCATCATTTCTTTCTTTCTTTTTTTTTTTTTTAATTTATTTTAATTGTTGTTCTTGTACAGTTTTCTGTCTTTTGCTCCCATTCCAGCCCACTGCCCCAGCCCTCCCCACCCCCCTTCCATTTCCACCCCCGCTAGTTTTTGTCTATGTGACCTTTATACTTGTTGCTCCAAACTCTTCCCCTTTCCCCCTGAAATTCCCTCCCCTCTCCCCTCTGGTGACTATCAACCCCTTCTCAATTTCAGTGTCTTTGGTTATATTGTGTTTGTTTGTTTGTTCTGTTGATTAGGTTCCTGTTAAAGGTGAGATCATATGGTATTTGTCCTTCACTGCCTGGCTTAGTTC
>PVKU01009404.1:0-62193 GCA_004027475.1 Anoura caudifer
TTGGAGGATTTTAGTCTGAGTCTGAACATTATTAATAGACAGTGACAGAATCTTCTAAGTACATATGACTTAATCTTTTAAGGTAAATACTTTGGTTTATCCAAGTGTGTATAGAAAGGACTACTTCCCTTCATTCTAAAATGCCATCAAAATAAAAATCTCAATAAGTGGTTTAGAGGGACCTCTCTGTCCTGCTTAGGAATTTGTTACTTCTTGCCTGATGGCATGTACATCTGCTTTTAAACTTGTATCATATCTGTTTCTTAGAAAGCTGATATTCTCTACACAGACTCTGAACTGCTTGCAGTTCTTGGCATAGCCCATGCTGATTCTCACTCCCCTCATTTACTCATTCTGACATCTCTGCTTTTCTCCTTTCTGGCCCCTATAATGCCTATTCAGCTTTTAAGGCCCTGCTCAGGAGTCATCCTCTCCCATAGGAAACCTCTCATAGTCTTTCTTAACTGTACAACAAGGTATGTTAGGTTATGTCCCTCTTGCCTCTGTGTTCCTATACAAGCACTTTCAAATTTCTTGTCTTAGAGGCATGGTGGGAAACAATGATGGGGATCATTTTCTGCTCCAAGTGATTACTAACTGGTGTAGGAATTACTATAGAAATGAATTCTGGTGAGAAAACATAGTTTCCATGGACAATTTCAAAGTTGGAACAGTTTTTAGCATGAAATTACCATGCTCTTAGGGAAGCTAAATTATTTGTTCTACTTTCTTTTAAGAGATAAAAGAATGGAGTGGGAAAAGTAAGGAGAGATTAGTGTCAAAAGGTCAAGGAAGTGCTATTTCATTGGATCTCTTTGCTAAAACTAAGGAGAATTTCTGCACAAATCAGGATGGACGTGTTCCTGAGTGGACATCTGCTTATACACTGAGCTTATTGACCTATTTACTCAATATTACTGGTGTCAAAGGAAAGCAGAATATGGGAGAGAGGTGCTCAGTGCTATGCTTAGGCAGGCAGTGGGAAAGAATGATCCATTGACTCCCCAGTTCTGGATCACTACAAGTGGATCCTTGCCATTTCTATCTGTTGTAGGTGGAGGCTTAAAGCTGGATTGGGAGTCAAGATGTGCAGATCAGAGGTAAGCAGTTAGTATTGCCCATAGAGGATAGAATGAAGATACAATTTCTCTCCAAAGGATCACTGATGCTTAGAAAAATCTGTCTGGGATGGATTCTCTTACCCGCAGGGCCTGAAGGGCTTTTATGGTGCACCCTAGATCACAGAAAATGAGCTAGGTCAGTGGTGAAGACCAACAGAAAAGAGGGTAGCATTCTTGACCAGATAAGTCACACAGAAAACACTTTTCTGCCTTCTCATGTTCTCAACCCTACAGGATAACTATAAGAAATACAGAACATGAAATACAGTGCAGATGAGTACAGCACAGCCCTTTCTCTATTCCAATACTGAGAAAAGCTGGAGCAAAAGAGAGAGAGCACACTTTGAGTGAAGTATGATGACTTTTGTAACTCTCATTAATATTCACATTATTTTTGTTTTAATTCAATAATGTAAATTATACATATAGCTGGGATTAAAATATTAAATACAATATTTTTTAAAATAAAATCAGGAAGGAGACAGTGGATTATTTTCTCCACAACTACTGCTGCATAGAGGTTATTTGGTCATTCCTTTTATGGTAAATAGCTGTAGGTCAACTTTTAAAAGCAGCAACTAGCCCAGAACATTGTTTTTCTTTATTGAAAGAAGAGACTTCCGTATCACTACATCCATCAGAACCCTAGCAGAAAGAAACTGTTTTCAATATATGCTACAGGAGCAGATGATTTTAAAGGCAAATATTAGAGACTTGAATATAAATCTCTTGATTTCTTAAATGTCTAGTCATTTTTGTACTGATTTTAGGAGTAGAAATTATGGGAATTATAAAAATGATTAAAAAATATAACTTTAAGGTGACTTTAAATTCTTAACTTACAGTAATTACATACCATGAAGTTCAATGCATTTCTTGGCAGTTGACCTATCTACTCAGAGCCCAGGAGGAAAGGAGTGGGTGTGATCTGGCACCCTGCCCAGAAAACAATGGGAGGTTGATTTTTGATAAGAAAAACAACAACAACAACAAAAGGTAGAATCGAGACTGAAATTTTCTGTGCTTTTACTATCAGTATAGACTGTTTTCACAAGAGAAACTTGTGGAAATTTGTGTGAATGTATTGTGTTTTTAGCTTATGGATGTTTAAACTGAGTTCTTTGAAAACCAGATAGTTTATTTTCCTGCTTTTTTTCAAGAAATTCATTGGGTTTCTCATTTCTAAATAAAATTGTTGCTTCAGTAATTGTAAAAAAGAAATATCTGTGCCAAATGAGTATTTAAAGTCTATATTATAGCATCACTGTAGGGAAGCAATACTAAGTACTACGATAACAAACACCAGAAACAGACCCACTTCTAATAAAGGGTAAGATAATTTTTTAAAGGATTTTAAAGCAATCTTCTCCCTCTACACCAAATGTATCACAACTATAAAGTTTCAGAAAGCAAGAAAAGTTTTAGTGTAGCTGCAAGGAACTAAGAGGCACGAATTGAATTGTGTTCATCATCCCCAACTGGAAAGTCTTCATGGAATTGTGTCATTTGAAGGAAACCTTGAAGAAGGGTAGAGTTTTGATGAATAACAATACAATTAAAGGGAAGGACGCCATTGAATTTTTCTGTGTTTTGGTATCTTGTCTTAGGAACACACACACACACACACACACACACACACACACACATTTAAAAAACCCTTGACATATCAGTGAACATATCATAATTCAAAATTTCTAATTATTCCCCAATTAGATCTGCATTCATCAAGTTGTTAGTGTTTTTTAGTTGCATTCAATTAAAGTAGCACAAAGTTGGATCCTCTGATTTTTATCTAATTGAACAACTGTCTTTTAATCAAGTGTTTTAGTTAATTTATATATAATGTGATTAATATTTGTAAGTCTAAAACTACCATATTTTTGTTTGTTTTCTCTTTATCCAATCTGTTGCTTTCCTTTTCTTCACTTACTGCCTTCTTTTGGATTAAATATTTCTTTTTTTTTTAACATTTATTTATTTTTATTGTTGTTCTTATAGTTTTCTGTCTTTTACTCCCAACCCAGCCCACTGCCCCAGGCCTACCCACCTCCCTCCCATTTCCAACCCCCCCTAGTTTTTGTCCATGTGTCCTTTGTACTTGTTGCTCTAAACCCTTCCCCTTTCCCCCTGAAATTCCCTCCTATCTCCCCCCTGGTGACTGTCAGCCTGTTCTCAGTTTCAGTGTCTTTGGTTATATTATGCTTGTTTGTTTGTTTTGTTGATTAGGTTCCTGTTAAAGGTGAGATCATATGGTATTTGTCTTTCACTACCTGGCTTATTTCACTTAGCATAGTGCTCTCCAGTTCCACCCATGCTGTCACGAAGGGTAGGAGCTCTTTCTTTCTTTCTGCTGCATAGAATTCCATTCTGTAAATGTACCATAGCTTTTTGATTCATTCATTTACTGATGTGCACCTAGGTTGCTTCCAACACTTGGCTATTGTAAATTGTGCTGCTATGAACATTGGGGTGCATAGGTTCTTTTGGATTGGTGTTTCAGGGTTCTTAGGATATAATCCGAGCAGTGGGATTGCTGGCTCAAAAGGTAGATCCATTTTTAGTTTTCTTAGAAAGTTCCATAATGCTTTCCATAGTGGTTGTACCAGTCTGCAGTCCCACCAACAGTGCACTAGGGTCCCCTTTTCTCCACAACCTCTCCAACACTTGTTGTTTGTTGCTTTGTTTATGATGGCCATTCTGACAGGTGTGAGGTGGTATCTCATTGTGGTTTTAATTTGCATCTCTCTGATAGCTAGCGATAGTGAGCATCTTTTCATGTGTCTCTGGGTCCTCTGTATGTCCTCCTTGGAGAAGTGTCTGTTCAAGTCCTTTGCCCATCTTTTAATTGGGTTGCTTGTCTTCTTAGAGTGGAGTCATGTAAGTTCTTTATATATTTTGGAGATTAAACCCTTGTCTGAGGTATCATTGGCAAATATGTTTTCCCATACAGTTGGTTCTCTTTTTATTTTAAAACTGTTTTCTTTAGCCATGCAGAAGCTTTTGATTTTGATGAGATCCCATTTGTTTATTCTTTCCTTTATGTCCCTTCCTTTAGGGGACATATCAGTAAAAATGTTACTGCATGAAATATCTGAGATTTTCCTGCTTATGTTCTCCTTAGGACTTTAATGGTGTCATGGCTTATATTTAAATCTTTTATCCACCTTGAATTTATTTTTGTGTATGGTTTAAGTTGGTGCTTGACTTTCATTTTTTTGCATGTAGCTGTCCAGTTCTCCCAACACCACTTGTTAAAGAGGCTAGTTTTACTCCATTTTATGTTGCTGCCCCTTTGTCAAATATTAATTGACTGTAGAGACTTGGTTTATTTCTGGGCTCTCTGTTCTATTTCACTGGTCCATGTGCCTGTTTTCATGCCAGTACGAGGCTGTTGGATTACAGTGGCCTTGTAATACAGTTTGGTATCAGGTATTGTGATCCCTCCTACTTTGCTCTTCTTTCTCAAAATTGCAGCGCTATTCGGGGTCATTTATGGTTCCATATAAATTTTTGAAGTGTTTGTACTATGTCTGTGAAATATGCCATTGGTACTTTAATAGGTATTGCATTGGATCTGTAAATTGCTTTGGGTAGTATGGACATTTTGATGATCTTGATTCTTCCGATCCATGAACATGGTATATGTTTCCATTTGTTTGTGTCTTCCTTGATTTCTTTCTTCAGTGTTGTGTAGTTTTCTGCATATAGGTCTTACCTCCTTGGATAGATTTATTCCTAGGTATTTTATTTTTCTTTTTGCTATAATGAATGGGATTTTTTTCTTGATTTCTGCTTCTGCTGTTTCATTGTTGGTATACAAAAATGCCTTTGATTTCTGGATAATGACTTTATATCTGGCTGTTTGGCTAAATTCATTTATTAGGCCAAGCAGCTTTTTGACCGAGTCTATAGGCCATAGTTTTTCTATGTACACTATCATGTCATCTGCAAATAATGATAGTTTTGTTTCCTCCTTTCCAATTTGGATGCCTTTTATTTCCTTTTCTTGCCTGATTGCCGTGGCTAAAACTTCCAATACTATATTGAATAGAAGTGGTGAAAGTGGACAACCTTGTCTTTTTCCTGATCTTAGTGGAAACGATTTTAGTTTTTGCCCCTTGAGTATGATGTTGGCTGTAAGTCTCTCATATATGGCCTTCATTATGTTGATGAATGCTCCTTCTATTCCCACATTGCTGAGTGTTTTTATCATAAATGGGTGCTGTACCTTGTCAAATGCTTTTTCCGCCTCTATTGATATGATCATGTGATTTTTGTATTTGCTTTTGTTTATGTGATGTATTACATTTACTGATTTGCAAATATTGAACCATCCTTGCATCCTGGGGATGGATCCCACTTGGTCATGGTGTATGATCTTTTTAATGTGTTGTTGGATGCGGTTTGCCAATATTTTGCTGAAGATTTCAGCATCTATGTTCATCAGCGATATTTGCCTGCAGTTTTTTTTCTTTGTTGTGTCTTTATCTGGTTTGGGGATTAGGATGATGCTGGCTTCATAAAAAGAGCTTGGGAGTCTTCCATCATTTTGGATTTTTTTGAATAGTCTGTGGAGGATAGGGGTTAGCTCTTCCTTAAATGCTTTGTAAAATTCTGTGAAACCATCAGGTCCAAGGGTTTTGTGTGTTGAGAGTTTTTTTATTACTGCTTCAATTTCATCTGCTGTTATTGGTCTGTTCAGGCTTTCTGCTTCTTCTTCATTGAGTTTTGGAAGGTTACATTTTTCTAGAAACTTGTCCATTTCACCTAGGTTTTCAAATTTCTTGGCATACAGTTCTTCATAGTAATTTCTTACAACCCTTTGTATTTCTGTGGTATTAGTTGTAATCTCTCCTCTTTCATTTCTGATTGTGTTTATTTGGGTCCTCTCTGTTTTCTTCTTGATGAGCCTGCTTAAAGGCTTGTCGATTTTGTTTATCTTTTCAAAGAACCAGCTCCTGGATTCATTGATCCTTAGAATTGTGCTTTTAGTCTCTATGTCATTTAATTCTGCTCTGATCTTGATTATTTCCTTCCTTCTACTTGCTCTGGGCTGTCTTTGTTGTTGTTCCTCGAGTTCTTGTAGGCGTAGGGTTAGGTTGTTTGTTTGAAATGTTTCTATCTTTTTTAGGTAGGCCTGTATCGCTATGAACTTCCCACTGAGGACAGCCTTTGCTGTGTCCCATAAATTTTGGGTTGTTGTGAGTTCATTTTCATTTGTTTCCAGAAACTTTTGATTTCCTCCCTAATTGCATGATTTTGAGTGTTTTGGGTTTTTCCCTTTGGGGTTGGTTTCTAGTTTCAGTCCCTTTTGGTCGGAGAAAATACTTGGTATGATTTCAATTTTCCTGAATTTGTTGAGGCTTGTTTTATGTCCTATCATGTGATCTGTCTTTGAAAATGTTCCATGTGCATTTGAAAAGAATGTGTATTTAGTTTCTTTGGGATGAAGGGCTCTATATATCAGTTAAGTCCATTTCATCTAGAGTATTGCTCAATGCCATAATATCTTTGTTGATATTTTGTTTGGAAGATCTGTCCATTTTTGACAGTGGGGTGTTGAAATCCCCTACTATAATTGTGTTGCTGTCAATATCTTTCTTGAAGTCCTCTAAGATTTTCTTTATGTATTTATGTGCTCCTATGTTGGGTGCATATATATTTACAATGTTTATGTCTTCTTGGTGGATTCTTCCCTTGATTATTATGAAATGACCTTTGGGTCTCTCTTTATGGCTCTTCTTTTGAAGTCTATTTTGTCTGATATGAGTATTGCTACCCCGGCTATTCTTTCCTGTGCATTTGCTTTGAAAATTTGTTTCCAGCCTTCACTTTGAGTCTGTGTAGTCTTTTGTCCTGAGGTGGGTCTCTTGTAGGCAGCATATGTGTGGGTCATGCTTTCTTATCCATTCAGCTATTCTATGTCTTTTGATTGGAGCATTTAATCCATTTACATTTAAGGTTATTATTGATAGGTAGTTATTTATTGCCACTTTCATACCTATGTTTCTCTCTCTCTCTCTCTTCCTTCCTTCCTTTCCTTAAAGCAGTCCCTTTAGGATGTCCTGCAGAACTGGTTTGGTGGAGGTGTATTCTTTTAGACTTCTTCTGTCTGGGAAGCTCCTTATTTGTCCCTCTATCTTCACTGAAAGCCTTGCTGGGTAAAATAGTCTTCCTTGCAGGCCTTTGCTTCTCATTACTTGGAATATGTCCTGCCATTCTCTTCTGGCTTGGAGCGTTTCCATTGAGAAGTCAGCTGCTAACCTTATCGGGGCTCCCTTGTATGTTACTTCCTTTTTCTCCCTTGCTGCCTTTAAGATTCTCTCTTTGTCTTAGAATTTTGCCATTTTAATTTTGATGTGTCTTGAAGTGGGTCTCTTTGGGTTCCTCTTGATTGGGACTCTCTGTGTTTCCTGGATTTGTGTGACTTTTTCTCTCATCAAATTAGGGAAGTTTTCCATCATTACTTTTTCAAGTAGGTTTTCTGTCCTTTGCTCTTCTTCTTCTCCTTCTAGTATCCCTATTATATGGATATTATTACATTTCATATTGTCTTGCATTTCTCTTAATCCCTCTTTGTTCTTTCTGAGCCTCTTTTCCTTTTCTTTCTCTTTTTGGATGTTTTTTCTACTTCGTTGTCCAACTCACTGTTCCAATCTTCTGCTTCATCGATTCTGCTTTTGATTCCTTCCACTGTGTTCTTCAGTTCAGAAATTGTATTCTTCATTTCCTCTTGGCACTTGTTGATAGTTTTTATTTCCTTTTTCATGTTGATATAGTTTGCAGTGAGTTCATTGTAGCTTCCCTGTAGTTTCTGGTAGCTCATTGAGAGCTCATGGAGCTTCCTGATAGCCATTGCTTTGAACTCAAAATCTGATAGTTGAGTTGCCTCTGTTTCATTTAGCATTCTTTCTGGGGCTTCCTCCTTTCCTTTCATTTGGGGATTGTTTCTTTGTCCTCCCATTGTTTGTGAGACTCTTCTTGTTAGCCTCAGCTTCTTAAATTGATCTGTTCTGGCTCCCTGGGTTTATGGTGTGAACTTGTGTGCTAGAGTACCTGTGAGATTCAGTGGTGGTGTGTCCTTCGGGTATCCTGGTGATCACAGCTTCCACCATCTCAGCTTTTGAACGGCCCCCTCTTTGGGACCAACTGTGGTTTTTTTTCCTCTCTTTTCTTCTCTTTTGTCTCACTCATGGGTATTTAAAAAGAGAAAAGGGGAAGAAAAAAATAAAAAAAGAAGAAAGAAAAGAAAAAAGTGGAAGGAAGAAGAGATAAAACTGGAAAGAAAGGAAGAAGGAATAAAACAAGAGAGAATTAATGAGAAGCAAAAGGAGTTGAGAGGTAAAAAAAGATAAAAACAGTGAAAATATAAGAAAAATATTTTAAAAGTATTTTAAAATTATTTAAAAAAAATCTCTTGCTGTTTTCAGACATTCCAAGCCAGTTTTTTTTGGTCTTGTTGGCTGCAAAATCTGAGGGGTGATGGTATCGCTTTTCTCCCTGTTCAGCACTGAGTTATCTTTGGGCTACTCTCCCCAGGGCTAGCTGTGTACTCTCCTCAGAGCTAGCCTGGTGCTGCTCCACACAGGGCCTCAGGCGTATGTTCGGAGTCTCCTGGGGAGCATGCACTTTCCTGAGTTTATGGGCATGAGCTCAGGTCTCCTACCTGGCGTGCGCCTACCCTGGTTGCGAGCAGGTGCCTATGATCTCGCAGCCATCTGCAGTCATGCTCTGTCGTGCGAGCTCTGGCGTGCAGTCCTCCCAGGCCTATGCATGTGGGAGGTATTCATGTCCCCAGTGTGTTTGCCACTGAGACCTTAACTCCTCTCTATGAGACTTCAAGCAACCAGGTTTATCCCGGTGCTGCTGAAACCTTGTTTGGCTGGGGAGAGAGCAGTTGACTGGACTCCCTCCCTAGAGCCCCCTGGCAAGCCTGGCAAGTGCCAGGCTGGGGCCTCAGCTGCCCTGGTCACTGAGTTGATCCCTGGGCTCTTATTGTTTTGAATTACTCTCCTTACCATCTGGTTTTTCAATGTCCGCTACAATTTTCGATCTCCTGTTTTCAAATATGTTGTTTTTCTGATGGCTGTTTGCTCTGATCCTCCATAGATCGACCAGGTTTTTCTTCTGTGTGTAGGAGGAAGTGGAATCTGCTCCCTCCTACCATACCACCATCTTCCTTCTCCTGGATTAAATATTTCTTATGGTACTATTTATCTGTTTTGTTGCTTACTAGCTTCAATACCTCTGGCATTTTTGTTGTTGTTGTTTGTTTGATTTTTAGGGGCTGCCTTACAGTGTATTGAATATACTCTTATCACAGCCAAAGTTGAAGTGAAATTAAACACTTCATGCATAAGACTGAAAACTTACTACAATATTCCTGTTTCCCCCTCTTCATAATCTTTGGGTTACTGTTGTTATAAGGTGTTAATAGCACCATTAACACTTTTCTTTTTTTCTTTTTTGTTTGCTTTGAATAGTCAATTATTATTTATAGTATTTAAAAGTATTGAAAATTAACTTCATGCATATATTTACCATTTTTTGTGTATTTTTTATTTCATTTGATGTCATTTAGCTGTGGACTGAAGATTTTTGAACATTTCTTGAATTATAGGTTCTAATGAAGAATACTTTTAAATTCTGTATTTAGACATCTTTATTTCACCTTTCTTTTTGAAATATATTTTTTGCTGGATATAGAATTATGGTTTACAGCTTTTTTCTTTCCATACTTTAAAGATGTTGTTTCTGCATCTTTTGGGTTACTTGGTTTTTATTGAAAACATTTTTTAAGGAGAATTTGTTTCCATTCTTATTTTTTCCTCAATATGTAATATGTCTGGTTGCTTTAATCTTTTTTCTCTTTATCATTAGTATCAAGCAATTTGGTTGCTATGTGTTTAAAATTTGTGTTTCCTGGAATTGTGACAGTGTGGTTTTCATCAAATGTGAATAATTTTAACTTTTTAAATTTATTTATCTCTCAGGAATCAGCAGTTATAACTGATTCCCATTCCCAGTGTCTTTAATTTATTATTTAATACAGTTTGTCTGTGTATTTTTTTTGATTTGTTCATTGTAGAGAGCAAGTCTGATCCCTGTTATTTCCCACTTGGTTGGATAGAGAAGTTGAGCCCAGCAGTCATTTTGTTTTTGTTTTTGTTTTTTAAGATAAGTTGTATTGAAACTATTTCAAACTTACAGACAAGTTGCTAGAACAGCAGTACATAGAACCTCAATATTTCCATCACCCAAGAAAGGAAATTTGTGAGAAATGTATATAGCATTTGTTCTCTCTCTCTCTCTCTCTCTCTGTCCACACATACGTGCGCGCACACACACACGCACACACACAGAGACAACCACTCATTATTTTTAATGTCTTTGCGAATCTTTTGAAATTAACTTGCAGACATCATCTGCCTTCACCAAAAACACCCCAGTGTGTATTTCACCAAAACAGGAACACTCTTCTATTTAACTAGAATATATCTTCTAAATCAGGAAACCAACATTGATCATCATTACCATTCCATAAACAAACCTCATGCACATTTTCCCAAATGTACCAACAGTCTTTTCTGTTAATCTTGTTTAGGATCAGATCCATTTGTGCACATTTCATGTTAATGAGAGCTACAGAGTACAATCCTGATGTTCTATACGAAGCTGGTGGACATTCAGCCTGCATCCATCAGTTGTTTTCTCATGACAAATCCATTTCATGAAAGCACTATTATTATTAAAATGATGCTATGAACTTCTCTCTGCACTACTTGCAGCACATTATCATCCAACCATTGGGGATGTTAATCATGTTTTCCTTGTCATATTCATATCTGCCAGGTTTTCCCATCACAGTTTCACTGTTTTCCCCCTTTCAGTTGATTAGTATTTTGTTGGAGGTATTTCATGATTACTCATCAGACATTTACCCATCAGTTTTATCCATTGCTTAATCTTCCCTAAAATAATCCTTTGTTTGATATTTGACTGGGAGAGGAAGATAAGGGAAAGGAAAATGAGGCGGAAGGAATGATGACTTGGGAGGACCAGAGAGGCAGGGAAAAGAGGATGGAAAGTTATGGGAAGATGAGGGAGACAGAGAGCTGGCTGACAGCTCTGGTGGGGTTGGAGGGGTGAAGGGATCAAGCAAAAAAGAAAAAAAGACAAACAACTCATGGACACTGACAGCAGTGTGGTGATTGTGGGGGGTGGGGCAGGGGAAGGAGGGTGGGTGGAGGTGGAAGAGGGTATATGGGGATAAGTGGGAATGGTAAAAATACAACACAATACAATACAATAATGAAAAAGAAAATTTGTAGAAAAGTGAAGATAGGAAATGAAGAGAAGTAAAAGCAAGGCAGAAACATTGTTTTGAACTATTTCAATCCGATCTTTCAATAAAGTAAAATCAAATACCTGTCTTGGGTTCATATCTTACTGAACTTCAGATTAGGCATTTATTATTTAAAACAATGTTTAAATAATTACTGTGCAGTATTAGAGGCAAAAAAGCTCAAGATAATGAGATAATTTATTATATTAAATTATAATTTAATAGATAATTTAAAGATAATTTGTATATTAATTACAACCAAAATCTCATCATCGTTTGGGAGACACTGAGATGTGAAAGGGCAGAAGGTTCGTTGAGGGTCAGTTCAGCATGTTCTTTGTGCTGATTGTTTCATAAGAGTTCCCAGCCGACATGGCCGACTGGAGTGTGTATCTCAGGGTTTGGGTCGTAATTTCTAGGCAATAAGGAAAAAGTAGTGCATGGCCAGGTGATGAGAAGAAAAGGGGTAAAGGTGAAAAAGTACATACACTTTTGTTCTTCCATAGCAACCCACAGAAGCTTCAATCATAGCTACTCTCTTTATTGGACATCCAAACTTTTCATTTATTTATCTATTCTGTTATTTCTTTGTGGGTAAAAACCTTGTCTTATTCATTTTTATATGCCTTGAACTCAACACAATGCCTAGCCCATAGTAGGAATTTAATACATAATTTCTGAAGAGATAAAGAATAACTAAAATTGTGTGGCATACAGCTTAATGAATTAATAGGACAGTATCTGGGACTAAGGTCAAGGAAACATTATAGAGCGCCCTCCTGGATTTGTGGTATGGCAGGTAGGAGAGGTTCCTGGCAGAAATTATTATAACAACTGCCAGAATAATATTGCTGCCTTCGAACATTGCAAAGTTTTGTCTACCTGCTCCACAGCTTTCTGCTTGGCTGGATCCCTGGGATTTGAACTGCTTTTGACGGCTTGTGGTCAGGTTCCCTGGACAGCAGTGTCTGCAATGTCAGGGGCACCTTTTCTAGATAAAGAATAGACCCTGAAAAAAATGCAAATGTCCTTAGGGGCTGAGACACAATTCATTCTTTTCCCTGTGGTGATTAATCTGGGAGGCAGAATTACACAGTGGTTAATGTCGTTGGCATTGAATAAACCTGAGTTGAACTCCACCTCTGCCAAATCCTAATCAGGAAACCTTAAAGCAATTTACTTAACCTTTTTATGTCAGCCCAAGTCCTCGCAGTCAACAATTGGCATACTCCAAAGGGTGTAATTGAAGAGAGCGTAACAAGGCTGTGCAGAGTTAAGGAAGGAACAAAGGGTAATGAAGAGCCAGAATTAGCAACAGCAGGAAGCTGTTTCCACTGAGGCCTAAAAAGGGAAGGAGAAGGAAAGGTATTACAATGTTGCAGACACAGTTGGGGACACATAAAGGCAGCACTGATTTGAGCTGTGGTCCTGAAGAAAGGCAGTCCGTGCCAGAACTTTGGCAAGGTGAGTAAATATCCTGATCTCTTCTCTCACGCTCCCTGCCCTGCGCCCCGGCTTAGTTCTTCCAGCTTCCAAACCTGACCAGAAGCCAAATGTCATGGAGCCCAGGAAAAGAAGTCCTTATGATGCAGGTATTTCAGGGGCCTGGGGACCCAAGGTTCAGAGACCCACTGTGGATTCTTGACTTCACGCTGGAAAGAATTCAAATTCAGGCCAGCGTAGAGTTTAAAGTGCAAATGAGTTTTTAGTGGAGTGGTGAGACAGAGAATGCGCTATTTCACAGACAGAGCAGCTTTCCTTTGGAGGAATTTGCTTCCTTTATTTAGGACCCTTTAATCAGGAGGGGCAAGGGTGGGTATTGAATAAGGGGAGGAATATTCAGGATCTTCTTGGGAAAGGGGTGGATATCTCAGAGGAGCTCTGTTGGCCATTTTGTGTCCTTATATGGGCTGTTTCCAATCACGGTGGCTCTGATGTGTGTCCTTCAGCATGCTAATGCATTATAATGGGCAAGAAATAAGGCTAGGGATCACGGTCAGATGACATTAGTCACCCTGTTGGTCTCTGATGGTTTTAAGCTATAAATCCAGTGTGTCTGTTGTGTGCATGCATGTGTGTGTGTATGTGTGTTGGGATGGTCTTAACATCTACTTCACAGTTCCTATAGCTTTTATCTATGCTGCTGTTTTGCCACGCACTGTATCTTGCTTAGAGGTCAGACCCCCTGGGTGCAGAACAGGGCAGAAAAATGCAGTAAATAGGTCTGGAGGGCAATCGAGAATAAAGATATTTCCCAATCATCAACTTCCTTTTCTGTGTATTGAAGATTATAATCACATCCTCCTCAGATATGAGGGTTGAATGAGATAATGAAGGCGAAGCCTTTAGCATAAAGCTTAGCACATTGTTTACACGTGTTAAGCATTAAAGTATCCTCTAAAAGTTGCCCTACGCTCTGATCAGAGGAATCCTAATTTCTGAAAGCAGTCCTTTTTAAATTAATCTCTTATTTTAAAACAGATGAAATAAAACCCAAGTTCTGTTTTCAGAGTGTACATACACATGCAGTTTACACAGTTACAAACATTCCTGGCATGAGATTTGGAGTCAGAAAAACTCAGGGGCCAATATGGTTTTCAGTTTCTTTCTTTACCACTGTATGGGACTTGGACAATTGTGTATTTTACATGAGCTAGTTTTTTAAAGTCTAAAAATAAAGAAATAATGACCACTAACTCACAGATGTGCATAAAAAATAAAACAAGGCCTAACACATAAAAGGCACTCACAAGTTAGCACTGCTCAGCTTTAATATCACTACAGAAGCTAAATATGATATTATATATTATACAGCATAAACAGTTGTAGGATAGATGTTTATTTCATGCCTTATTTTTTAATGTTAAAAGAATGATATAGATAACCTTAAAAACTGTTCACTGATCATCTGATACTAATATTTCAATATCTATGTATTTGAAACTATAAGGCAAATATCCTAACACCAGACACTAGGTTAGTGTTAATATACAGTCTAAAAAAAAAGGCAGAAAATCTCAATAATCCTCAAGTATATTTTTATGTTCTCCATTACCAAATAGCAAAGGAAATAACAGGCTGACTCCAGATGTTCTCAGCAAAATGTCTTCTTGTTCAACCTGACTTTATTTTCCTTTGGCTGAACTATATGGAGTCATTTTGGACAATTACACAATTTTCCTTGCCCTGCTTGGTCAAGAGACACTAGAGGGAAAATGTTTGGGGAAAAAATAGAATCACTGTACCTTTTCTTGGAGGGAACCAGTAAATGTCACTGAATGAGAAATGTTCTTGATGCAGAAGAATACCCCAGTGATGAGCATATTTGCTATTCTTGATGGCTGCATCAAGCCCACACCACCATCAGCATTCAGTGTAGCACCAAGACCTGCAGGAAACCGTTCCATTTGTAAAAGGTCAGACATTGGTAGCCCTAAGCTTTTGAAATGAAGCAGAGAAAACAATTTCAGAGCTATTTACTACCCTGTCTTCTGAAGCTTTTGTCCCGGTTTCCTGTAAGAGAGATTTGCTTTTATAGTCCCAATCCTTTAAGTAAATACGATGCTTGTGGCTACAAAAATGCATTTGATTGCTTTCTTTGAGTCATAAGCCTGTTATCTTGTTTCTGAAATCATAAAGCCCAGTAGGCATTGCATTTTTCCAGAAGTATTGACTGAGGTCTATTCTATACATTTAGGTAATCAGATAAGGGTATTGATGATGATAGAATAACTTAGGTAATGCGGGAAGGAATTTATAATACATGAAGATTCATTTGCAATGGAAGCAATGTGACTTTTGGAGGGTAGAAAAATTGTTATTATTGTTTGGTTGTTAACATTTCACATTTCTAATATACTTCCTAGCATTTTTGTATATTAACAAGAATATATTTGGAAGTCCTTCAGCATCATTTAATAGAAAAAAACCCCACACATATAAATTATCAAACTTGCTATCAGTACTTCTAGAATACTGTCAAAATAAGAAGAATAGTAAATATAAAGCAGACAAAAGCTTCTGCAAAAATCTGTTGTAGTTCTTATCAGGAATTGCTGGTTAGAGTACATTTTGTATGCACTTTTAATAAAATAAAGGCACAAAAAACAAAAAAATAGACAGAAATGGCATCTGTTTGATTTTAAAATTATTTAAACTTGAAGTGAATATTATAGTACATTTATACCACAATATTTTTAGAAATTTAAGCAATTTATAGAACCATTGTTTCAAAATGGCATTATTTTTACTCTCATCTTATAGTAAAGAATTTAAAGGATTATGTGACTCCTGATTACATACTGGGTAGGAAAAAGATTTCTTCTCAGATAATGTGAAACATGAAAGAAAAAAAACCCCAGAATGGTATATTCTTAAACTTTTTCTCTAGGTTTATTTAAGTTTTTATACTGCCATAAATATAATATAGAGCTTTTTGAAATCTACTCAGCTGTTATGAACTGTTGTAGGCCAACAATTATGATATGTTTCCAGTAGCATGTATTTCTGTACCTGTCATATAACAAGCTTTGCTAAGCCATGTGATAAAATGGGGATCAAGAAAGGCAAGATTTTCTTCCATTGAGTTCAAAGTCTTACAAGTAGTCAATGCTACTGAAGAAGTAGTAAAGGAAGTTATCATAACATAGATATAGGAGCCAGAAAGTCATCACTAAGGCAATTGTAGGAACTGAAAATTAAAGGCTAATTAGGGATTAATAGACAAAGGAAGTAAGTGACTATAGTTGCTGATGAACAAAATGGGGCAGCAGTGAGTGAGAATAGTATTTCAGCTGAGGGAGCAGCTTATTCAAAAACTCAAAGTGAGATGAATAGCAACAAGAATGTACTCAAGGAACCACCGACCATAAGTACAAGAAGTCCAGTAAGGCTGGAATTTCTGATAGAAAATAGAGGAGGTTCAAGGACTTAAAAAGACTAATTTACACTAATACTTATTGAATTAACTTGAAGAATTATATTGTCAAATCAGACTCATAAGAATCAGAAATCTTACCTAGTATCAAGCTTTACTAATAACACTAAGGATATAAGTAATCTTAAGAACTAGCCAAACAGAAAAAAGTGTAGGGCAATCAATACAACTCCACAGCTATTTCTTGACCTAAAAATGTGTTCTTCAGGTGATGTTTAAGATGAACTATCCAAATGATATATGGGGTCATCATTTACACAAAAAGAAATTACTTTGGTCTTTACTTGGCTTCTGTAACATTTTCCCTGGTTCCATGGCCCATAAGTCCAGAGTTCATGTTTGTTTGCCAAAAAGAGTCCTATTTAAATCTGGTACACTTTGCTAAAGGTATTGTGTAGACACTGACTCTCTCATTAGCAAATAGCAGTAATGTGCTTGACAGCGGGCCTGTCAATAACATATTTTCAAGGGAATTTGACCAGGTTATCCTTCTTTCCATTTCTAGGACATTCCCTGGTAAAGTGAGAATGTATCACAGGCCTGCTGTTAATTCTTTTCTTTTCATCTGCAAAATACATTATAGGTTTTGGACATTATCATGAAAACAATAACAAAGGACCTAAGACTTTAAGACCGACATGTAAAATATGGTGACTAGGTTGAAAAAGAAGATTATAGGCATGAAGACCAGTTGCAACCTTTGGAATGGTGAGCATGGCTTAGGTTAGGGTATCCCACAACAGTGTCTCCAGAGCAAAAGACAGATGCAAGAGCTGTTTATGAGTTAGAGTCCATGGAGCTTGGTGATTAATTAATATAGGAGGTGAAAGAAAGCAAGGAGTTAAGGACCACCTATATATTATTTGCACGGTGAGGTAGACGGAGTCATTAGTTGAGATAAGTAAACATTAGAAGTGTTTATCTGGTTGTCAGAATATGGTCTATTTTAGATATGTCAAATTTGAGGTGATTGGGAAATATAAATAGGAAATATTTTAGTAGGCAGTTGGATAAATAAGTTAGAAACTCAGGAGAAAGTCTTGGGCTGGAGAGTTGAGAGTCACTGGCATAAAAACAAATATTCATTGAGGTTATAGGAATGGATGGCTTTGTCTAAAGAGATTAATTAGGAAGAGGGTGGAAAGAAATTGGGCCAGTTTTAAAGAGCACAAAGTAGATGAAGAGAACAAAATAACCATGGTATAGAATTAGGAAGCCAGGGGCTGACTCTTCAAGAAATAAAGAGAATGATTGTATAAAGAGCTTCTGAACATCCAAGAAATGACTCTGTGTTTAATTTAATAATGTGGATGGGGCATTAAATCCCTAATAAAGAGATGCAGACAGAGCATATAAATAGCTTCTCACAGAGGTTGGTTGTCAAGCCAGGAGCAAGATAGTGTTATAGGTAAAAAGAGATATTGTTCAAGGATGGAGCTGCCATTAAGAGTGGGAGTGAATACAGGAGAGCCCAGCAGAGAGACCTTTAAAATTGAAAGATAGCTTAGCTCTTGACTAGGCTATATTCAGTTTTCAGACTTGTATCTCTTTCTGTATTCCCCCATAGCAGCAGTGGATTTAGGAGAGCTTAAGATGTGTTTTTGTGAAAAGGAATATTTTTGAAAATTGTGATCTGAAGAAAAACTGCATCCAGATTAATTCTTTGTTGGATGCATGCAAAGTAAAACTTCCAAGCCAGGACTTGAGTACAACTGTCCAGTGTGCCTTTGCACCCCCTTTTCCCTGTTTTTTTTTTATTAAATTTATTTTTTTATGTTTAAAAAATTTCCAGATCTGTTTGATCATGTTTGTGTTTGAGGAATAAAGTAATCCATTCATTTCTGCTTGATCAAAAGAGCTGGAAAAGAAAATCTGCTCCACTAGTTATCATAAAATATAATCTTAATACAGAGAAAAATTTCACTGACTTGCTGTTAATTTATCTGTACTACTCTTCTCTTCTCTTTTCATGTATAATAGGAAGATGACTATATTTCAAAGGAAAAAAGACTGATGTGCATTGATATATTGATAAGATCATATAGCTCCTTAGGATTTAATATAAAAATGTTGACAGAGGAAAGATTCTTGCTTTTTGCTTGAAATAATAACAACAATAATAGCATAATGATAGTCTCTTGTTTTAAGAGATCATATCACTGATTCATCATCCGTAAGATATTTTTCTCCTATAGGAAGGTATGCATTTATGCTAATTTACCTTTTGGTAATCAATGACAGTTGAGAAATTGCTTATTGAATTTAGGAATCAATATTTAAGGAGGGAAGAGAGGAAAGATATTTGAATATGAAGAGGATCACTACTTATCTTTTATATTATTTTTAATCAATTGAACATATTAACTTATTGTAGGACTTTTAAGAATTGTTCCTAAGTAAGAAGAAATTACTATTTTACCTTTTGATTGAGAGGCAGTTGAAGATTTTTGAGCTCACCCAATTAATTGTCAGGGGCTCCTTGGTATTTAAGTGAAGAATATCCATGATAATCCTGCCTTTCACTTAATTCACAGTGAGAAAAAAATCTAAAACTGATAAAACGTAAAACAGTTTCCAGGCAAGATAACATTACTATTTGTTGCAATTATACTTATTGCCTTTGTTGTGAACATCCCCAAATGCCATCGGGTTTATGACTCTATAAATCTGGAAAGTGTCTTGCAATGAAATAATGGTCATCGGTTTCTAAACTGAAATGGTGTCATAACACTGGGGCTGATACATGTGAAGTAGTTAACTCCTAAAAGGAAAACATTAAACAAAGGAAAAATCCCTCTTTGATATTTCTAAAATCTGTATGCACTTAAGAAATTTCTGAAGTGAAGATAATTTTTTCTTTTTACACTGGAAAATAACTTCAGATACAGCAGACCTCCTGATCCAGTCTTGACTGTGGATATGGTTGGAGAGAAAGACGATGGGAAGTGTAAGGAATTCAGTCGTTGCTTTAAAATGTATAGATGAGTAATCTTTAAGTAAGCACTCCTGAATAGAGTATATATAAAATATGTTAATAGGTATAAGACAGATGGATACTCTGACCCAGGCCTTGTCAGAAGAAAAATGTACTATACCAGTTGGAACAGAGCCCTACTCTTGGGTCCTTGTTTTCTGTAGAAATAGGAGCCAACAAAAAAATCCCCATGCACACTTCTTACTACAGGCAAATACAATGTAAATCTGATAAAAGGTTAATATCCAAAATTTGTAAAGAAATCAACTGAACACCAAAAAAAAAAAAAAAAAAAAAAAAAAAAAAAAAAAAAAAAAAAAAAAAAAAAAAAAAAAAAAAAAAAAAAAAAAAAAAAAAAAAAAAAAAAAAAAAAAAAAAAAAAAAAAAGAAAAAAGACCTGAATAGACACATCTCAATGAGGACATACAGCATACAGATGGCTAATAGACACATGAAAAGATGTTCAGTGTCACTAAACATCAGAGAAGTGCAAATAAAACCACAATGAGATGTCATCTCACACCTGTCAGAGTGGCTATCATCAATAAGTTCACAAATGGCAAGTGTTGGCAAGGATGTGCAGAAAAGAGAACTCTTTGGCATTGTTGGTGGGAATGCAGATTGGTGCAATGCAGAATGCACTGTGGAAAACAGTATGGAATTTCCTTAAAAAAAGAAAGAAAGAAAGAAACTGTCTTATGACCCAGTGATTTCACTTCTGGGAATATATCTGAAGAAACCTGAAACATTGATTCCTAAGAATATATGCACCCCATGTTCATGGCAGCACTATTTATAATGGTCAAGATTTGGAGGCAGCCCATGTGCTTATCAGTAGATGAGTGGATTAAAAAGCTGTGGTACATTGCACAATAGAATACTTACTTGGCCATAAAAAATTAAAAAAGGAAATGTTACCTATTATAGCAGCATGGTTGGGCCTAGGGGATATTATGCTGGGTGAAATAAGTCAGACAGGGAAAGACAAATGCCATATGATTTCACTTATATGTGGAATTTAATGAACAAAAAAACAAAATAGAAACAATCATAGATACAGAGAACAGACTGACAGCTGTCAGAGGAAAGAGAGCTGGAGGTTTGGGTGAAGTAGATGAAGGGATTAGGGAAATAAAAAAAAAAAAAAACCCTCAGACACAACAGTATGGTGGTTACCAGAGGGGAAGGGGTGGGAACAGTTAGAAGAGGGCAAATGGGGGATAAATTTTGACAGATGATTAGTCTTTATATGGTGAACACACAGTACAATATACGGATGAGGTATTATAGAATTATACACTTAAAACCTATATAATTTTATTAACCCATGAAACCCCAATAAATTCAGTTAAAAAAAAAAGATTTTCCATTTTGTCATTGACAGTTCTTAAAAATATAATTCATTATGATTAATTCATTTTTCTGTTCTGAGAAGCTTTTTAGTTGCCTGAGAATTTTATACAATAGATTGAGCTAGCTTTTAGTATTGCTAGTCTTCCAATATTTAAAGTTTTTCTATCATTTAATGACAGCAGAGTAATATTTGCCTTTTTCTCTTAATTTGTATAAACTTTCTGCTCACGCATTTCAAACTTGATTGTTGAGCACATAGACGTTTAGGATTGCTGTGCCTTAATGTTACATTTGATAACATTCCTTGCCCTGAAGCCTATGTAGTATGAAATGAATACAGCCATTCTAGCTTTAGTGTGATTAGTGCTTGTGTGGTTTATGGTGCTCTTTAACCAATACTTTACTTCTAAGCTTTTTCTTTATATTAGAGATAAATTTAAGCTGGCATTTTCATAAGACAGGAGGAAGTTTTATTTTGTATTTTTCCAGTTTGACAATCTATATTCAACTGGAATACTTGAAAAATCACAGCTAATAGATTTTGATGAGCTTGAGTTTAATTCTATCAGATTTCTCTGTGCTTTTTAAATTAGTACCAAGTCTACTTTGTTTCCTCTGTCCTCTTTTCTTCCCTTCTTTACAATTGAGTATTTTTACAATTGTATTTTATCTCTACTATTGGTTTATTACTTACATGTCTTTAGTTGTATGACTTTGTTCCTTAAGGTGTATAATATAATAATTATATTGTAGTAATTTTCCTCCAAATATTATTAGAGGAAATAATACTGTTGTCCCATTTCTCCCCCATCATGCCCCTCCACCCTGCACACCCCCTCCCACCCACATGCCCCCTTTAGTTCATGACCATGATTCATAAGTTCTTTAGCTTCTACTTTCCCCACACTATTCTTGCCTTCCTCTTGTCTATTTTCTACCCACCATCTATGCTACTTGTTCTCTGTAGCTTTTCTCCCTCTCTCCTCCTCTCACTTCCCTGTTGCTAACCCTCCATGTGATATCCATTTCTGTGTTTCTGCTTCTGGACTAGTGGTTTGTTTGTTTGCTTTTGTTTTAGGTGTGGTTGTTAATATCTGTGAGTTTGTCTTTTTATTGTCCTATTTTTTATCTTCTTTTTCTTAGGTAAGTCCCTTTAATATTTCATATAATAAGGGCTTGCTGACGATGAACTCCTTTAACTTGACCTTATCTGAGAAGCACTTTATCTGCCCTTCCATTCTAAATGACAGCTTTGCTGGATAGAGCAATCTTGGATGTAGGTTCTTGACTTTCATGACTTGGAACACTTCTTTCCAGCCCCTTCTTGCCTATAAGGTCTCTTTTGAGAAATCAGCTGACAGTCTGATGGGAACTCCTTTGTAGGTGACTGTTCCCTTATCCCTTGCTGCTTCTAGGATTCTCTCCTTCATTTTAATCTTGGGTAATGTAGTTATGATGTGCCTTGGTGTGTTCCTCCTTGGGTCCAACTTCTTTGGGAGTCTTTGAGCTTCCTGGAAGTCTATTTCCTTTGCCAGATTGGGGAAGTTCTCCTTTATTATTTGTTCAAATAAGTTTTCCACTTGTTCCTCTTCCTCTTCTGGTACCCCTATAATTCGGATGTTGGGATGTTTAAAGATGTCCTGGAGGTTCCTAAGCCTCTCTTCATTTTTTTGAATTCTTGTTTCTTCCTTCTTTTCTGATTGGATGTTTCTTTCTTCCTTCTGGTCCACTCCATTGATTTGAGTCCTAGTTTTCCTCCCATCACTATTGGTTCCCTGTGTGTTTTTCTTCATTTCACTTATTGTAGCCTTCATTTGTTCATCTAATTTGTGACTAAAATCAACCAATTCTTTGAGCTTCCTAATCACCAGTGCTTTGAACTGTGCTTCTGATAGGTGGGCTACCAGTTCTTTGAGCTCTGCATCTGATAGGTTGACTACCCCTTGGTCACTTAGATGAATTAGCTCTGGAGCCCTGATCTGTTCTCCCGTTTGAGCCATCTTTGGTTTTTGTTTGTTTGGTTTTTGTTTTTTTTGTCTGGTCGTGTCTATGCAGTGAGGGGCAGAGCCTTAGGCGTTCACCACAGCGGGGCAACCCAGTCACTGGGCTGTGATGCTGGATGTGGGGGCGGGGTCTGAGACGGAACAATGGCGGTTGCTCTCCTCTCTTTTCAATCGGTACCTCCTGGCTTCACTTCCTGGCGCTGGAGCCCTGCATCACGCAGTCTGTCTTGCTGCCCATTTTCCTCTGATTTATCTGCGCACTAATGTGTGTCTGCAGTCAGCTGCCTTGCATGCCCCACTTGGTCTGCTCATTGGCTCCTGCCTTCGGCAACTGCCACCTGTGCGCCTGGGGTGACTACACTCCCGAGACCACCAGCCACCACCTTCTCCCACTTTGACCCCTCTCCGTAGGCCGCCGACTCCACGGGCTGCCAACTCTGCCCCTCTTATCGATCCGGGTGAATCGTTGTTGGACTTCCGTACAATTCAATTTTCTATCTGTCCTGTTGGTTTTTTTGTTTTTATATTTTTGTTTTCCTTAATCTTGGTTGTGCAAGGAGGCACAGTATGTCTACCTATGCCTCCATCTTGGCTGGAAGAGCCAGATCTTTTAATATATTTTCTATACCACTACCCTGATTCGGAGCGGAGGTGTCTCCCAAATTTTTAGCATATCAAATTTTTCCAAGTGGTCTTTATAGTCTATGCTAGCTTTAAAATTCTATGTAAACACCCTAAGTTCACCTAAAATATCAACTTAGTGCATATAACACCTATTGATATGTATTTTGTTCTATGATACTAGAGTTAATTTGCACTTTACACAGTATTGCACTTTAGTAAAAATTAATTTAATTATATTTATTTTATAATTGCTTTAGTATATTTTTCAGAGCATAGAAAATACTGGCATACAGAAATCTATAACCTGTATATCCTAAATTAAAGTGGTTTAATTAGTTTTTTCATATAGATCTTCAACTATACATCTAATTCACCTCCTTAACTGGTAGCATTCTTAGAAAAAGTTGACAGCTTTCAGAGTTCCATAGATTCAAGTTCAAATTAAATTTGAGGAGTTAAATAAATTTAGGTAAATTGCAAGATAAAGGTTTTCTTTGCATCATAAAAAGTGCTTAGTGTGGAGGTTGAGGAATAATCAGGTCAGTGCCTCACAGTAACTCAGGAGAAATTATGCATATGTAGAATCATGTGTCAAAGTAGTCATTAGATATGAAAGACAAATACATATATTCCATTGCTTTTTAAGATCAAACACAAATGGAGGCCAACCTTGAAAATTCCCTGAGCAGACAAAAGCAGTTTGATCATACAAGCAAAGTTTAATTTAGCTTATTTTGCAAGACTAACTTGACCTGGGTCATTTCTGGCTTATGTGTCTGGAAATCCTAAGCAAAATTTAGTTTTCCAAGGTTGATAATGAGGTAACCACTGTGAAAAATTCCAATATTATAACCAATCGCTGTGAAGAATAAGCAGTCACTACTTTCTCCCTCTATAAGCTTCTTTATAACAGTATATCCTACAATTGTTTCTGGCTTGCAAAGTTAAAAGGCATGGGAATATGTAATTTGTCTTATTTAAATAATTTTTTTAGCTGCAATTGACATACAATATCATATTAGCTTCAGGTGTGCACTCTACTGATTAGACATTATATAACTTACAAAGGGATCATCCAGATTGTGCACATCTGATGCTACACATAGTCATTGGATATGATTGACTATATTCCCTATGCTGCACTTACATCCACATGTCTATTCTGTAATGACCAATTGGTACTTCTCAACACTTTTGCCTTTTTCATCCCATCCCCTCTGACCCCCTCCCATCTGTAACTGTAAAAATGTTGTCTGTATGAGTCTGTTTCTGTTCTGCTTTTAATTTATTTCATTGATAGATATGTTTTTACTACCATTTCATTGTTCGTATTTTTTATCTTTTTTTTTCTTTTTCTTCTTAAAGAAGATTCTTTAGCATCTCACATAATACTGGTTTGATTTGATAAATTCCTTTAGCTTTTTCTTGCCTGGGAAGCTCTTCATATGTACTGTTTTTATTTTTTTTACTGTGAGCACGATATATTTTACTAATTCCTACTTTAGTGATTTGCTGGTTTTACATGTTATTTCTGAACTCTTTTGACACTCGATTTTCACTAGTATTTACTTACCTGAGATATCTTGAAAATGTGTTTTCTGTATAAAGTGAATGGGCTTCACAAAATACAGCGAGATAAAGTAATTTCACACATTTTTTATGAGGGTAACCATCCTGAAGAATGCATGATTGAATGGAAGAGTCACCTGATCATCAGACACTAATACATTATACCGAAAGCTTATGTTAAGAGTTTTTCATTTAGAAACTACTAGGACCAAAGTCAAACTCTTATTATAAGGAAGTAGCAATGCGTACACTAAAAGGATCTCTTTACCAGTTGTATTTTATCATTATTTTTCTATTAAATCAAACTCTGATTAAAGTCATAATTTCTATTTCAAATATGTTATTAATAATGAACAGAAATTTTATCTGGGACTTAACAGTATTTAAGCTTTTTCTAATTGTTTTTTGGATTATAGGTACTAGAAATTATACTGGTACTTTTTCTTACTATAAAATACAAAATTCTTGTATTCTATTTTATTTAGAGCAGGTATATAAAACTAGTTTGTGGAAGCTTTTTATTGGTAGATTTAACTGAATTCTTCAAAGCAGCACAGGCTAAATAAACTTATGTTATAAACTAGAAGAAACTAAGACAGTGAACAGTTGAGTATATGTAGCTCCAAACTTATGCTTAAATTTCTAAGAAAAAATGTTACTAACATCCTCCCCAAAGTTTAGCCAATAAAATAATTCCCTCTTATAACTTCTTTAAAACATTCTTAAATTTTAACTACACAAATTTAGGAAAAGTGAGGCGATGATTTCTACCATGGCAATCTAGGCTAACTTTAAATCCTTGCTAATTTATGTCTACTTACTCTATTAATCACTGATAGCGAGGTGTTGAAATCTTCAACTGTAATTGTGAGTTTGTCTAACATTTTTTTTTTTAGTTCTATCAGTTGCTATTTCATATGTCCTAAAGGTCTTTTACTACAGTAAAACATTGAAGGTTAATTGTACCTTCTTGATGAATTGGGCCCCTTATCATTATGAAATGACCTTTTTTACCCCAATTAAAATTTGTTCTCTAAAACTTATTTTGCCTGATACTAATTATAGCCATTAAAGTTTTCTTTTGACTAGTATTAACATCACATTTTTTCTGATTGTAAAATTTTTTGGTTGTGTTAAAGTAGGTTTCTTATAGTCAGCAGACAATATAGTATTGTTTATTCATCTAATGCAATAATCTCCATCTTTTAATTGGGATATTTTAACAGTTACATTTAATGTGATTATGCATACTACAAATCTTGCTCTCTTTTCCATTTGACCCATTTTTATCGTTCTTTTTTCTTTTTCTTTTTATACATGAATTGGACAATATTTTATGATTTCTTTTAATTTTACTTGTTGGGTTATTGGTTGTAATTTTTTTGTTAAAATAATGGTTGACTTATGTTTCATAATGTATGTCTGATTTATCACTGACCCCTTTTTATTGATCTTACACATTATTTCATGTATGGCATAAGAATCTTATAATGGTGTACTCTCATTTTTCCCTTCTGGTTGTTTTGCTAGTGTTATATATTTTGTTTTGATATATGTTATAAATCTCATATATATTTATTATTTTTGTTTTAAATAGTTGCTTATCCTTTAAAGAGTTTTAAAAATAAAATAAAATGTATTTATTTACATACTTACTCTTTTTACTCTCTCCATTCTTTTATAGATCTATATTTCTATCTGGTATTATTTTCTTTCATTCTGAATATTTTCTTTGGACATCTTGTATTCAGATATACTGATAATTTTTTTGAGATTTAATATGGTTAAAAGAGTCTTTATTTCATTTTCTGTTTTGAAAGATGTTTTTCCTGTATAAAGAATTCTAAGTTGACAGAATTATTTTTTCATATTTTAAAGATAATAATTCACTCATTGAGTTTAGGGATGGCAATAAAGCTGCTATCTTTCGATTGTATGTTTTATGTCTTTTTTGGGGGGTTTAAGCAATTTGGTTGTGATTTATCTTGCTGGAGTTTTCTTCTTTTGCGGGTTCATTCAGTGTCTTGGTTTTCCAAGTTTTTAGTTTTCATCAAAGTTTGAAAACTTTGGCCAATAATTCTTTAAATACACTTGGTGCCCCTGCTTCTCTTCTTTAATATTCTCATTATAAATATACTAGGAAGTTTCAGCTCTCTGATACTCTGTTCAGTTTTTTTCACTCATTTTTCTGTCTGTGTTTCATTTTGGATGGTTTCCATTGTTATGTCTTCAACGATGTATTTTGTGATATCTGATTTTTTTATTTATCTCTCCTAGTGCATCTTTGATCTCAGACATTGTAGTGTACATCTCTAGAACTAGAATTTAGATCCCTTTTATATTGGCCTTATCACTTCTCAACATATTTTAATATTTTGTGGCTCCTTGAGCTTATGAAATAAAATTACAATAATTTTGATGTCCTTATCTGATAAATCTATTAATGTATCATTCTGGAATGATTTTATTGATTGACTCTTGCTCTAATTTTTGGATATTATTTAATTTGGGGTATTATCTATACCCCAAATTAATGCATGTGAACCTTGGCAACTATTTCTTCTAATCTGCTTGGGCAGTTCTTCACCTAGCCTTGTGTAGTTTCCTTAAAAGTTTCATTGACGGACATTCAGCTTAACATTCCAGTGGGAACTTGGCATATATCTGAAGTTATCTCTTTTTGGTCCTCTCTTTTCTAGGCAGACTCTGAATACTTTGACATTTTTGGATTCCTAGCTCAGTCTGCTTAATTCAGGAAGCCCACCTCATTCTCCACCATGGTCTGCTTTTGCTACACTGCTGGTTGGAAAATTTATCCAGACAGTACTCTGTGTAAATCTTTTTTTTAGATTATATTTATTTATTTTTAGAGAGGGGAAGGGTGGGAGAAAGAGAGGGGAAGAAACATCAATGTGAGAGAGAAACACCAAATGGTTGCCTCTTACATGCCCTCAACTGGGGACCTGTCCCACAACCCAGGCATGTGCCCTGAGTGGGAATCCAATCAGAGACCTTTCAGTTTCAGGAAGATGCCAAACCCACTGAGCCACACCAGTCAGGGCCTCTGGGTAAATCTTAAGGCTCACTTAATTTATTTCCCAGCTGTTCCCAGCATTGCCCCTGTTGCCTGCTGTCCAATGTCTTGAGATAATGTTTTATGGGGTTTTGTCATTTTGTTGTTTTTTTAGTCAGGAGTGTGAATCCAGGTTCTGTGTATTCATTTTTATGTTTGGACTCACAAAACCTCATTGAATCATCCTCACCTCATATCTTCTGAATTCATTTTCCTCCTTAAAATACTGCATCATTTTTCCTTTTATCTTCTTTGTCTTAACTAAAAAGAATAATATTTTATATGCTTCTTTAGGATGTAGAGCTGGAATTATGGCTATTTTTCAGCAGAATCATTTTTTCTTGAAAATTTATGAACTGAGATCATATTCAAAGTTTATAACAAGTCAAATCCTCAGTTTGGCCTTCTACATATGTTATTCCATTTAATGCAATCCTAATAGCAGACTGAATTATGTGAGCCTCATGGTTCTTTGCACACTGCATGTCCAGCCCAGGTTACTTGTTTTGAACTTTTTAAATGATATTCAAGAAAAGACTAGAGTATATTTAAATATTCTTGAAACTGTTCCTTATGTCAGGATTTCTCAAATACTTGAATGTGTAGATTTTCAAGTGAGAATTTGACTTTCAATATTTCCCAGATATATTTAACTATAACTTTTTTGTTTTGAGGTTATGTAAGTAATATATGTTGAAAATGTCCTTAGCAAATATTATTTAAATCACAAAGAAGTATTCTTTTGTGACAATAGAGCTAAAAGAATTACCTTAAAGAACATAACATTGTCAGATACTTAAGCTGCAACTTTTCTTTTATTGACCCAGAAGCATCATCTAAACCAAGTGCTAAAGGATTGAAAATAATATATTTCTGCTTTGTCAAGTATGCGATTTATTAAGTGCTTTTCAAATTGTCTCTAACACAGTTAGACTAATAAAATAATAAATGGTAGTATGAATATTATAAATATGAAGAAATTATTTCATTAGACAAGAATCTGGTTTATTATTTGAGTGTTTTTCATGGTAGTGCCAGGTGTAAAAATTATAGCACTTGACTTTGAATACAAATACATGATTTATAATTTAAACTGCTTTCCTTTGGGGGCTTCTATCTTCATGCTAATTAATCTTTGCAAATTTTTGTACACCCAGGACTTAACAATTGATATTCTTTGATACATTCTGTGAGTTTCTTTGAATATTTTTTTGTTTTTATTAGTGTTGATGTTAGAAACCATAAGTTTTTAGGAATTAAAATATACTAATTGGTTTGATCGACTAACTGAATGCAGAGAATACACACACACGCATGCATACACTACATATATAGTGTCTGTATACAACCTGGCTAGTTGGCTCAGTTGCTTGAAACGTCATCCTGTACTCCAAAAGATTGCAGGTTCAATCCCTGATTGAGTAGAGGCGTGTATGAGAGGCAACCAATTGATGTTTCTCACATTGCTCTCTCTATATCTGTCTGCCTTCTTCTTTCTTTAAAATCAATAACAATATCTTCAATGAGATTTTAAAAATATGTGGCATTCTGAATAACATTGTCAATATAATTTAAAAATATTTTTAGTCAGGAGGTTGAATTATATTTTATGGAAAATGCAGTGTACTTAGGACTGAACATGGGCAAAATTGGTGAAACAAGTCAAGAAGTACAAACTTCCAGTCAAAAAATAAATAAAGTATCGGGACGTAATGTACAACATGAGTATAGTTAACACTGCTGTATGATATATAGGAAAGATGTCAAGAGAATCGATTCTAAGAGTTCTCACCACTAGGAGAAATATTTTCCTTGTCTTTTTATTATATCCATATGAAATGAAGAATGTTAACTAAATCTGTTGTAATTATTTTACAATATGTAAAAATTGAAGTATCGTGATGTACACCTTAAACTTATATAGTGATGTATGTCAGTTATTTCAGTAACACTGAAAAAAAATGAAACCTTGGTAAAAGAAAATTAAAAAAAAAATATCCAGACATGCAAAAGAAGTAAAGGAAAAAAGAAAGCTAAGGAAAGTAAAGGAAATATTGGGATGTGTTCTTAACTGGAAAATGGGACCTTGCTTTAGCAACTATTTTGTAATTATTTTTAAAACTTGCTATATAATGCTAATGGTTTGATATTATGGAATATATTATACTATATTGCACTAAAGAGAACATAGCATAACATTTAGAAAATTACCTTCCTTTCTGATATCATTATGAATAATGGTACTATTACAATTAAATCTTGTGCACATTAAATCTTGTACAATCTTGTGTATATCTTAAGCATTTATTAAATCTTTCTGGATGATTAAGGGGCCTGTCTAGTCTCTGGATCATCCTTCAGAATATCAGTGAACTCTGGGCTGTATTTATAGGAAGTAATGGAGCAGTGGATGTAGCTATTCAAATTATAGGACAAAATGTGGAAACGTATTTGGTTGTTGGTCTTGTGATTAAATTTTATATGCAAAATATATATGCAGAAGAAAAATGATTCTGGTTAATTGATATTCCTGTATGCTTTTGTTCATAGCAATGTAATTGTATTTCATTATTATGGTAAATTTGGTTTAAAAAACAGTATTGTATGAAGGAAAAATGAATAATGTTTGTTAGTGTTGAAACAGTCTAGAGTGAAGACTGGATGGATATTTTCTAGATGCTATTGAGTCACGTTTTGACTATATTACTTTAATATATATGACAGAAAGGAAAACGAGAATGGAGAGTAAGAAATCTCTGCATAGCAAATAAAAAACACATTGTATAAAACATATTTAAAGCTCTTCCTTACTCATTGGAGAAAGTCAGTTGAACAGTTAATATTTCAGGATACAAAACCATTTTCTTTTTGTACAATTCTTTGTTTTACCCTCCTCATCTGCTTCAAAGAAGACATGATCACGAAAACTCAAGAAAATAGGGGTTTATGTTAAAATGGATCATTTCTTTCATTGCTCATGCTCATGGAATAGTACAAATGATAAAAACTCTACTTCACTGAAAATATTAACGTTAAATTTTTCCTTACTTACATAGGCATAAAATGTGCCTATGTAATTTTAGTCTATTTCATAAAATGTTTGGTTTTCTAAAAAAATGTAAAAAGTAATAATTACTTAAGCAAATTAGAAAAGTGTGTCATATTTTCTTATTTTATTGTGTGACCCCACAAAAAAGTGGTGAAGAATGATCAATTTTCTAACTTCTCAGGCTGTTCTTTCCAATTCTCTCGTCAGGCTTTCTACTCTGCTTCACTGCTCCATGTAGCCTCAGACTAATCTGTGGAGTATCGATAAATCAAAAACTCCTTTATTCATGGACAAAGCACATTTAATCAATTTTCCCATTGCTGTTTCTAGTATTATCAAACCTCTGACCTAACTTTGCGAATTTAATATATAATCTAAGAATATGTTATTGACTGATTATTCATTATTTTGAAGTGCTTATGGACTATAGCAATATTAAAATGTTTCAAATAGACAAAAATATATCTGGTTTTTATGAGAGCACAATGGCTTACAGCTCATATACTTTTCTGTATTACGAAGTTGTTTTATCTTCTGAAGATACTATTTGTTTTAGAAATATATTTTAAATTATTCTTTTTGGCATTGTATCTGATACACATAGTTATATATTTTATCTACTTTATTATGTAAAATAGTGACTTTTTATAAACTACATTCTCCAATTACATTTTTTATTCTTTTTGATTAATTTTTATTTTCAAGTAATTCAAGCTTATAGAAAAATTGAAAGTATTTAAAACATTCCAATAAGAAATTACCCATTTTATCTCTTTGATTTATCATTTTTAATATGTAAATATTTATGCATTTATGAATTTATTTATTTTTACTTTCCTAAATCCCATTTTAATTAATTATTATTTTAATAATTATTATTATTTAATCTTTATTGTATTTTTTTCCATTACCATTTAGTCCCCTTGATACCCCCCTCACCCCAGCAGTCACCACACTGTTGTCCATGTCCATGAGTACTTTTTTCTTTTTGCTCAATTCCTCCCCGCTAATGTTCCCTCCATTAGTTATCATTTATTAATTTTTAAAAATATTTTATTGTTTATGCTATTTAGTTGTCCCAATTTTCCATCTTTGCTCCCATCCACCCAGCTCACCCTCATTTTCCACAGTCAATCCCCACATCACTGTCCATGCCCGGGGGTCATTCATCCATGTTCTTTGATCAGTCCCTTTACTTTCTTTCAACCAGTCCCCCCCGTCCCTCCCCTCTTACAGCTGTCAGTCTGTTCCATGTTTCTATACCTCTGCTTCTATTTTGCTCATTAGTTTACTTGTATATGTATATGTGTATATATATATATATATATATTTAGGTATATATTTATATAATTAATTTTTGAATCAATTTAGAGTTAGTTGCAAACATGATGCCCATTGTAACTAAAAGCCAAGTGTGCTTTCATGCCTACTCTTAGTCCAATTACTGGTGCGCTGCAACTAGTTTGAATTGGCTTTCAAGAGCCTAATGGGCATCTCTTCCCAATTCCTTGTAGTGATTTCACATTAGTAGCTTGATAGCAGCCATTGTGGGAGTATTTATACCACAAATGTTACAAATCTGGGAAATCTGTAAATGTTACAAATCCAGGCTTCCTGATCACCATCTCAGGAGAGCCAGTTTATCAGTATAGCACTGAGATAATGATATTTTAGGAAATTAACATTACTGTAATACTACCTTAACTCAGATACTAAAATTTAATAATGTCCTTTAGAGCAACAAAACAAAAGAAAAAGCAAAATTTATTAATTTTTTTAGTTTTCATGCCCTTTTATATTCTTCAATCTGGAGTAGTTTCATAGGGTCTTTTTCTTTAGTGACTCTGACACTTTTGGTGAGTATATGCCAACTAATCAATAGATTTATGCATACCTTAGATGTACATGGTATTTCTTCCTGATTACATGCAAGTTATACATTGTTATCAGGTACCCACAGAAGTAACACTGTGTTCTTCACGGTGTGTCTTATCAAGAGGCTATACAATGTTCATTTTGTTCTGTAACCAGTGATGTCAACTTTGATTACCTGCGTGCTAGCTTTCTGTTTCCAAGGAAGCTTGCGTCACATGCACCTTACAGGCTGGAACGTTTAATTCCTTGCAGAACTCAATCTTTCCATCTGGCACAGTGATTAGCAGAGTCATCCTTTAAAAAATTTAAGTCAAATTATTTTATTCTTTTATTCAAACCTGCTCAGTGATTTTTCTTCTCTTTCACAGTAAAAGCCAAAACTCTACACGATCTGTCCTTTCACTGTTCTCCCTTATATTCTGTCCAGGCTCACTGTGTCTTGTTCTTTTGACAAGGCAAGCAAAAGCACACCTCAAGGGATTAATGCCCTCTGCCCTGACACCCCGCCCCCCCCCGCCAAAAAAAAAACACACAAACTCATAGACACAGACAACAATATGGTGATTACAAGAGGGAACGAGTGGTGTGGGGAGGTAGAAGAAGGTAAAGGGCGGGTTAAGTGGTGATGGAAGGAGACATGACATGACTTAGGGTGGTGTATGCACAATACAATATATGGATTTGATGGAATTGTACACTTGAAACCTACATAATTTTATTAACTATTGTCACCCCAATGTATTCAATTAAAAATTCTAAAGAGCTATTGGAATTGCCATGCTTAATTCTTGGAAGACTTTTTTTCCTAGATATTTATCCCAAAACGTTGACCATTCAGTTCTTTTAGCCTCAGATGTTATCGTAATCGCAAGGCCTTCCCTGACCCCTTAAATAAATGATCACCCTCACACAACCCTCATTCTCCTCTTTCTCTGTCCATCTTACCCCTGCATTTATCATCAAGTGACTTACTTTATGCCATCTTTACATATTGTCATTCTGTCTCTAATGGGAAACTGCATAAGGACGCTTGGAACGTAGTCTGTGCACAACGAACATTGTTCTAATGCAGCGACTTTCAACTGGTGTGCCTCAAGAACTTTTTTAAAACATGCAATACTTGACTATTTAGTTTTGTAATTTTGGATATTTAACCTCTTATCAAATGTTTCATTGGCAAATTTGTTCTCCCATTCAATAGGTTGTCTTTTCATTTTGCTGATGGTTTCTTTTGCTGTGTAAAAATTTTTGGTTTTATGTAGTCATGTTCACTTATTTTTTCTTTTGTTTTTCTTGCCTGAGGGGATATGACAGAAAAAAATATTACTATGAGAAATGTCAGAGATTTTACTCTCTATGTTTTCTTCTGGGATTTTTATGGCTTCCAGTCTTACACTTAAGTCTTTCCAAGTGTGTCCAAACTTTTGGTGCCTCTGGGCCACTCTGGAAGAACAGTTGTTTTAAATACACAAGTGCTAATGAAAACTGAGGAGCAAAAACAGAGTTTTGAGTAAATTTACAATTTTGTGTTGGGTCACATTCATAGCCATCCTGAGCAGTATGTGGCCTGTGGGCCGCAAATTTGATGCCCATATGAGTTTCTTCTTGTGTATGGTTTAAGAAGGTGAAACAGTTTCACTGTTTTGCATGTATCTGTCCAATTTTGCCAACCTTATTTATTGAATAGACTATCTTTACCACATTGTATGTTTTTTACCTCCTTTATCAACTATTAAATGAAAAAACAAACAAATAAAAACTGACACATAAATACAGGGAACAAATCTCAGAGGGTGGGGAGTTGGGGGGCTGAGAAAAAAAGGTGAAAGGATGAAGTAAAATATTCATAGACACAGATAACAGTGTAGTGATTACCAGGGGGAAAATAGGGTGAAGGCAAGTAGAAGAGGGTGAAGGGGGGATAAATGAGAAAGAGACTTGACTTTGGGTAGTGAACATACAGTACAATATACAGATAATGTATTATAGAATCATATATTTGAACACTATAATTTTATTAACCACTGTCATTCCAATAAATTCAATAAAAATTGTAAATGACTAAGCTCAACATCACGAATCAACAGGGAAATGCAAATCAATACCATAATGATATATTGCTTCACATCTATTATGTTATCATAAAGACAAGGATTAACAACTGTTTATCAGATGTGGCAAAAAGGGAACTCTTGTCCACTGTTGGTGTATATAGCTACTATGTAAAATAGTATGGGGGCTCCTCAAAAAATTAAATATAGAACTACAAGTTCATCCAGTAATTCCACTTCTGGGTATATATCCAAAGGAAATGACATCATGATCTTGAAGAGTTACCTGCATTCTCGTATTCATTGCATCATTATTCACAATAGACAAGATATGGAAACAACTTAAGTGTCTGTCTATAGATGAATAAATAAATAAGATGTGATATATATGAAATGGAATATAATTCACCCATGAGAAAGGAGAGCATTCTGCCATTTGCAACAACATGAATGGACCTCAGGGGCATTATGCTAAGTGAAATAAGTCTGACAGAGTAAGACAAATACTGTATGGTCTCACATATATGCAGAATCTAAAAAAACAGCAAACTGATAAAAACAGGCATCAGAATGGTGGTTACCAGGGCCTGCTGGGTGGTGAAGAAAAGAAGGAGATGTTGCACAAAGAGTTCAAACTTCCAGTTATCAGTTCTGGGCAGCAAGTATACAGCCTTATGATTATAGTTAATAATAGTGTATCATATTCTTGTCAGTTGCAAAGAAAGTAAATCTTTATTGTCCTTGCTACAAAAAAGAAACAGTAATTATGTGACATGATGCAGTTGTTAGCTAATGGTAATCATCTTGCTGTGTACAATATATCAGACCAACATGTACATCTTAAACTTGCATAACATTATGTCAATTATATCACAAAGCTGGAAAAAAATTGTCATCCTAAAACTCTATCATTCATCAAAGGACTTTCTGCTTACTTTGTTCTCTCTTGGCAGTTCAAAAGTTAAAGGTGTGTGTGTTTATGTGAGTGTGCATGGGTGCATGTTCATAGCTTGTAGGTTTTTCATTTCATTTGTAAAGATTGCATGAGTGAGAAGAGAAATGTGGACCAGTACTGTCGTGGAAATTATTTTTCCTTTAAATAAAATTCATTTTGCTACCTTTTAAAAAACAGTCAAATTCATTAAATGATTACATATTATATATAAAGATGATATTATCAAGGGTTATGATGAGACATAGCAATGATGGTTAAGTTTAGCAACTTTGGTAAAACTTACATTACTCTATGAATAAAAATTGTCTGGAGACCTTGTAAATACTCAGAAATCTCCCTTCATCTTGCAACTTTTAATCCAAAGACAATAAATTAGCGTATCATTTTATTCTCTGATTTTGGTATTAGATACTGCAACAACTCACCAAGGAATTAAGGTAGACATGAAAACCAAAGCCCAGATCATAATTTTCTATTAGTAAGCTTTCTCATACTGTAATTTCCGAACTGATTCAGTAATATCTAATTTAGTTCACAGTAACCATAAATAATTATTCAAAGTACAATTTTGCTTTTCTTTTTAGCTCTAAAAAGAACTGTTGTTGAAGTCTTACTGTGCACAGGACAGCTTGCTGCACCCATTGTTGCTCTCATGCTAAGCCACACAATGTGAATTATTCTTTGGTTTCAAAAAGCCTCATTGAAAAATGTGCATCTACTTATCTAATAGTGGTGCACTTGGAAAATTACTTTTTCTACTTAAAATTTTTAAATAATTTGTTTAAATTAGAGGAGATAGAATTAACTCACTGTGTATAGTATATCCATAATATTAAAAATGTTAACCAAAAATGCTCCATTTTGTGGTGATAATGTCTATTTTTTCTTAAGTGTGGTAAAACACATACAACCTAAAATTACTATTTTAGCCACTATTAAGTGTATTAGTAAAATTCAGTCACCATTATTAACTACAGTGAATGTACAATTGAGTGGTGTTAAATATTTTCACTTTGTTGTGCAAACAATTTTCAAAACTTCTATCATTTTACAAAGATGAAACTCTGTATTCCTTGTACAGCTTCTATTTCCACTTCCTGCAGTCCCTAGTCACCATTATCCTCCTTTCTCTCTATGAATTTGGATACTATAGATTCCTCAGATAGGTGGAGTTATACAATATGTGTCCTTTTGAGTCTCATTTCTCCTACATGGTGTAATATTCTAAAGATTCATGCATATTGAGGCACATGTCCTAATGCCCTTTCTTTTAAAGGCCTAAATAATGTTGCATTGTTTGTGTAAACCATATTTTGCTTATCATTCACAGTGAATGAACATTTGGTTTGCTCCAAGGGCCTACGGTGGCTATAATGAATACTGCTGCAGTGATCATGCATGTGCTTATATTGTCTTTAAATTAGCAACCTAAGAGATGAGACCTAATGGAAATTTCACAAGCTCCAAACAAATTCTTAATTGAGATAAATTTTTAAGTTGATGTAGTAGAACTGGCATTTCTCTTTTAGCGTTCCTCCTGTATGATCTGGTACATTTCAATTATCTTACCCCGAAAAAAACTTACATTCAGGAAAGTTTTGCATCCCCCAAAATAACATGAATTTCAGGGCCATCTGGAAAGCTTTACATTGTAAAATAAGCCAGGATCTTTTTTTTTTTTTCCTTATCTAAGATAAAAACTTCAGCTTTTTATTCATGTTTATTCACATTTATCCCATCAAAACTTTGTACTGTCTTAAAATAATTGGAAAAATAGGTGAAGATTTTTTCTGGAACATGTATATAGGATGCATGGACAAAGCCAAAAGAGGGTAGGATTGAGGGTGGGCGGTGGGGACAGCTCAGGTGGTGGGATGATGGGGGGAAAATGGAGATAACTGTACTTGAACAACAATAAAAAGAAAAAAGATGCTATATTAAAATAGATCTAACTTACAAAAAATAGATTAAAAAAATTTATTCTGGAATCTGTTTTTCTGAAAACTGAACTCTGTTGCATTTTATTTTATTATCATAAGTAGAACTCCACTCAGTTTTTAAAAAATTTTCGATGACATATATAGAATATGTATGTTTTTTTATCGTTTATATTTTTGACAATTTACTTAGTGTGTCCCAGCACAACATCCACAGAAAATACTCTGCGTCGTTAAGTGAATTGGACTGCCTGCAGCGTGCATCTAACAGATCCCCTGTGCCAGTCTTACTCTCCTGGGTTCTAGGTGTAATCAGGGTTAGTATCACTACGCAGCAACGGAATTTCACTCCCTGTGAGCCTGACTCATGATCCTCTTGTTGACCGGGATAGATTTGGTTTAAAACCAGTCTGCATGGATGGAACTGGAAAGCATTATGCTAAGCGAAATAAGCCAGGTGGTGAAAGACAAATAAATACCATATGATCTCACCTTTAACAGGAACCTAATCAACAAAATGAAACAAGCCAGCAAAATATAACCAAAGACACTGAAATTGAGAACAAGCTGACAGTGACCAGAGGGGAGAGGGGAGGGAATTTCAGGGGAAAGGGGAAGAGTTTACAGGAACAAGTATAAAGGACACAAGGACAAAAACTAGGGGTGGGGGTGGAAATGGGAGGGAGGTGGGGAGGGCTCTAGGGGGTGGGCTGGGATGGGAGTAAAAGACAGAAAACTGTACTTGAACAACAATTAAAATAAAAAAATTAATTTTGATGAAAAAAATAAAAATAAATAAAATCTCAAAAAAAAATCCAGTCTGAATTATTTTTGTCTTCCTGGCTTCCTGGACCTTTTCAGTAATGACAGGTGCAGAGAAGTCAACGCCTGCCTTTGCTCTGTTGGGTGTTTATAGGGTTTCTGGTTATCTCCTGTAACAAATACTCACCTCTTCAAACTGCTGCATTATGAAAGCATGTTTTATCGAAGTCATCAGCCAGTCTCAACAGAATATGTGACAAAGTTGCTCCATGTCATGTCCAACATCATTGTTGTTTTTATTTGGCTCACTATAGGTCTACCTGCTTTCCCTGCAGAAGTTGCTTGCATATGTGTTTGTAGCTGTATTAACTTCTGGCTCCTGGCTGAATTGCTAGATAATGCCATTCTGTGAGAAAAGCTTCTCTGCACTTTATAAAAGGAACATCATTAATTATAGTGAATGACTTATTTGCAATAATTGTCCTTTTGAATCTATAGACAATGTTCCTGTAGAGTCTTTCTTGGGGATTTATGAAGCATACAAATCTTTCCATATACTCTGTAGGGACACAAGTCAAAATATATAATTAAAAAAGAACATGTATGAAGGACACATGGACAAAGCCAGAGAGGGTGGGTTTGAGGCTGGGAAGCAGGGATGGGTGGGGTAGGGGGGCGTGGTGGGGTGAAAATGGAGACAACTGTACTTGAACAATAAAAAATAAATAAAAAATATAAAAAAGAGACAAATGAGATATCAAAAAGAAAAAATACCTATGAATATTTAAAGATTCAAAACTAGATTTGGAAGACTTGGAGATGAGAGGTTTCTGATATTGAAGCAAGCAATGTCTCACTTGCATAACAATGCCACGTTATAAATCTTGAACACTCAAGGTGCCATAAAAGTGCATGTCCTTTTGTGTCTGCCTTCTCCAGCAAATGCATGACCTCCTACTATCAGTGCTAAGACATATAAAGCCTTCTGAGTGGGTGCTTTTTTCTTTGATACAAAGTAGATAAGTTCCATAAAAGTATACAAATTAGTGAAATCAAGATGTGAGAAAAAGCTTTATGTTTCAATAATGTGTTAAACTTTATATTTAAGCTGCTAGCTTAACCCACAATCTGACTGGATAAAGGATACAGTAAGCAGCACATATGAAACAATAAATATGACTTGACCATGAACTCTGCCTTCTAGAGATCCTTTCCTAGTACTCAGTCCTTGAGAAAAGGACTTATCTTCTCCAGAAAAAAGACTGTGCCTAACCTGTCTATGAGTTTGACAGTATTCCTCTATGGTATAATATAAAGCATTTTCTAGCAAAAAGAGTTTTATGCACAATTGCCTATTTCTAGAACAAATTAATATATTAATTAATGTAATCTTTCATATTTAGAAGAGTTATTGTGAAACTGGTGTTTATGCATATCTGAGATAAGGGAAATCAAGAATTATTAATGACAGAAAAATACTTGCTTTTCAAGAAAAAATTCTGACAAGGCAGCTTAGGAAAATTGAACTATGATAATGATATTTGATTGCTATTTAAGAAACAAACAAAAATAAAACAGGGATAACTAATAGTCATAAAATGGCACAAATAAATTTAAATATTTTTAATATATTATAAAATAAGTAGAGAAAGAATAAGAATCCAATTTCATGTATCATTACTAATTAAAGTAAATCCTGGCATAATAAACTCCAGCTGAATAATTTCCTCTAAAAATACCTGTATGTTTTCTCTGTCATCTTTGATCCTGCCATTGTACAAAATATTATGCAAATGCAGCATTTTCTTTTATGTTTGTTTGAAATTTCATTTTTTCCCATTTCTTTGAACTTTCTAAATTTCCTTCACTGCTTTTATGAGTCAGAAAAATGATCAAACTACTTAAATTCATGGAATGGAAGCATTTGTTTAAATATATTGAAGTATTATAACTTTTTTTTTTAAGATTTGTTCTTGTGAATCTCAGATAATGTTCACCTTGAATGCTTCTCTGTTTTAACTGCCTGGATAAAATATTAATTTCATTTCCTTTAAAAACATTTGATCTAAATTGTGATTTCCTTCTTTGATAGGTTGAACTTAAACAGTAGTTTTCATTGAACTAATTGATTTTAAGACCTTGGACATATGAAATCATGTTGATGAATGAAGGTTAAGAAGACTAAATTATAAGGAAAGATAACGTGAATGATCTGAGTCACCAAGCGTGGTTTTAACTCATATATGCATGTTTGTATAAAATGTTTGTGATATGTGTAAAACTCCAATTAAGATAATAACAGCTTTAATGTGGTAAATATGTTATAATGGCAAGATTTGTATATTTGTGTTTGTGTGCAACTATGTGTGTGTTTAAAACAAACATATAATTGTAGACTGTTATTATTCAACAAAGTTATGAAAGAAAAAAATTCAATACTTTGGAAAGAAAACTGATCTCATTCAGATGTTGATGAGAAGCAGAAAAGCAATGCATCCTGGGCATGTTTGTGTGCCCCAACAGCTGCGGTTCTGCTCATTACCAAGAGTCCGTTATTTCCCAGTCGCCTAATGACTTGTTTTGTTTTCAATCCTCACCTAAGAACATGCACCTTGATTTCAGAGAGAGAGAGAGGAAGGCAGGGGAAAAGAGACATAGAAAGAGACATGAATGTGAGAAGAAAACATGTTTTGGCTGTCTCTCACAAACACTGTAACTTGGGATGAATTCACTACCTGGGTATGTTCCCTGACTGGGAATTGAACCCTCAACCTTTTATTTAGCCACCTGGCAAAGGCTGACTTTTTTGTTGTTGTTTTTAACAAATGTTCTTTACTTCTGTAAAGAGCTAGAATCCTTAGGAATTATTACTCGCCACTGTTTCATTTGGAATACTCTTATGCTAAGCAAGGACTGGAGCTAATTCCTGTTCTCAAATGGGTACCTATGACTTATGTTTATATGTATAACATGACTTTCAGGCCCCAAATGCAGTAGAATAAAAGTATGTGATTTTTTTTAATGCAACCTGTTTTTGGAGATCACCATTTGGCCATTGGATGGAATTGAGTTTTATTCTTTCACCTTCAAAATGGAAGGAGGCTGTATAGAGTTAGATATGTTTAGTATTTCCTGTATTTTTAATTAGTTCATTACTTTTATGAGCTGTCATTTTATTAAGCCACAATATGGGAAAGTCATTTAAATCAAATGAAAAAGCTAAACTTTCTCTATTTCTATTATGTAAATGTAAAATGTTCTTCAAATGAATACATTGCAATAATTATTTACATTTCAGGATGCGTAGATACATATTCATGTGCATGTGCAAAGACTGGTGTAATGACTGTCCCTAAGTTAATGTGATAAAATATATTGTTTTGTGGTTTAAAAATGTCTTTGTTGATTGATGGTACTTGTGACACATAGTTTTTCGGATGAGTTAGAAGTCTGTAGAAATTTTTTGATGTCCTCATGGTCTATAATAAGTTCTTACCTCAGGGTATCAGTAACTAAAGATTTACTCAATAGTTCAGACAGCAGTTTTCAATCTCTTTCATCTCATGGCACACATTAACTGCTAAAATTCTGTGGCACACCAAAAAATATACTTTTTGCTTATCTGACAAAAATAAGTATAATTTTGATTCACGGTATTATTGTATTCAATGCTGTCATTTAATTTTATTTGACAGTCTAAGGGAAAAGAGGTCAGTGCCCCTGACTAAGTAGTCAGGTATTTCATGTTTTAAAAATTCTTACATTACACAGATTGAAAACCACTGGTTTAGTATTATAATTCCCCCAAAGAGGACTCTATAACCTCCCATTTTTATATTGCTCATCACTATAATAAATTAATCAAAACTTTAGTCTTCAAACATGAGAGCCTCTGTAAGGACTGTGCCATGCATTCTCGGTGGTCTGCTGGTGACTGCGTAGCATCCTCACAAGTACAGGTGGAAGGTGGCCGCACCTTGAGTACCCACTTGTCAGTTTACTCTGAGGAACCGGGTCTGGACTTCCAGTCCTTCTCATGCAGAGGCGGATGTCTTTAAAAAGTAGACTACTATGTAACTCAAGGTCAACAGAACATGAATTGATTATATGGAAAAAATTAGCAATAGAGTTTGTAAGATTATTTATTTGTAATGTTATTGGTCTTGTTTTTAAAATTCTATTTTCTGATGGATGTATGACAATATCTTTGTCTATCTGAATGTTCAGTGTAGTTGGTTCTATTCATGTAAAGTGAAATGCAACCTTCTTTGAGTTATATCTAAATTTAAATGACCCCTTAGAATTGAGGAAAAATATCCTAGAGTTGGCATATAAAGACTCTGAGAGGCTATTAAAAAGCATAGTAAAAAAAGTCATGCTTAACTAACATGCCTATAGCCTATTCTTCAGAACCTATTGTCTTTAACACCTATTTGTATCTCTCTGAACTCTAGGATTTTTATATAATTATTTGAAAAATATGCCAATAGAGTTCATCTACTCCCCAGATTTCAAACATGTTCCCTTCGATATGGATTAGCTCTTAACCAGCTCCCTATTCTTTTAACTTAAAAAAAAGTTTTGGGAGAAATTTCAGGTATGACTCTGTATGCTAGTAGAGAATTGCTGTTAAATGTGATTATGAATTATCGGTGGGATCAAATTGGTGATTGGCCAATTCCAACCTGCAGAGAGAGATGTTATAGTTTGGCTTAAGCAGCTTAAAAGAAACACAAAGTTAGCATTTAAAAAGTCAGGAGATTCCAAATAAAAACAGTAATTCCTGGCATTTTCTGATAAAATGGAACATCTGCCCGACTCAGGAATGCCCGCTCTCCTGGCGCAACCAGCTGCAGGCAAGTCACTCTGCTGCGTATAGAAGGAGATGCACTGGGTAGAATCCCCTGCTCGTTTACCTCACGAATGTCTCCTGGCCTGGCCACTGCATCATTTGAGCTTATAGTCCCTGACTTTGTAGTGATTAACCTTAACTATGTTCATAAACATCCACCAAATCTCTTCTCAATAAATAAGAAAGGTTAAGGACAGAAATCATATAAGACTAAAGACCACAGCCTCTATAGACGTAAGTCAGCAAGAACACAGAAAGTTTCCTCTTTCTAGACAATGAACAGTATTAGAAATATGCCATATGAAAACAAAGAAGCCTGCTTCACTCAATCAAATATTTGATAGGAAAAGAATATCACAGCATTGTAAGGAAGAAAATTATTAGCACTACAAAGTAAGAAAAGTATTCTGTTTATGTCATCATAATTTTTTTCACAGAGTAGGATGAAAACTTAGTTATTTTTTCTTCACTTAGCAAGCATTTTTATACAACACTAATGACAAAGATACTGTGCACTGGAAACCCTTGATGACACCATTCTAAATGTAGTTGGCTTGGTATTTGGAGGTGAATGAGAAGGGAAAGTGAAGAGCAGATAATTTATCAATATACACTGAACTGTAATCTGTCACTCGCAGTCACAAATAACAAGACAAACCACCTATCAAAAATGTATGAGTCTAAAGTTAAAAAGAAATCATAAAATTATGTGAATGGGAATGGAGGTAAAGTATTCAAAGCCTAGGATTAATTTGAGTTCACTGAAATTGAAATAGTTTAACCATTTGACTAAAAATATCTTTTCCCAAGTAAATTGTAGAAAAGAAAAGTTGTAAAAAAAACTATTTTCAACGATTTCTGTATGCAGATTAAATTCTGAGTTTCCCAGATATAATTTGACATATTAATTGGATTAGAGTTCAGCTTTCCATATTGAAAACAATTACCAAATATTTATTTGACAGTTTTTAATCCAAAGCTCAGTAACTAGACATTAAGACTATGAAGGAATCTATAATAAAACTATGAAAAGATGAATAAAACAATACTATGGCACAGAGATAAATTGTTTCTATATAATTTTTAAAGTGTTCTATGAATATTCAACTACTTTAACTTATTTTGCGTATTTACAGATCATTCTAAACATTTTGAGAACCTTAGCAACTGAATGAGTAGGTAGTCCTTTTTCTTACTTTAATCAAACATTTCAACATGAATTCATTCACTCAATACTAAGTGCCATTTTCACTGAAATTATCCATAAATCTTCTAAGTCCCGTGGAAGAGAAATGTAAAACTTAACATTTTTAAAGTCATGAAATTAAACTCTTCTGCATTTTTAATGGGTTGGGTATGATATCCACAGTCCTTTGGGAAGCTACTAAAACACTCGCAAAGAATTTTGGAAGAGACTTTCTTATGTGTTGCTACATATACATTATTAGTCACTCTAATTATTTCAAAGGAAATATTCTGTACTGTTTCAGAAATAGGCCTTTAATCTGTGGAAAAAGTTTCCTCTACTGCTAATATGTTCTGTGACCTTGAACAAATTATTTATTTGGCTAGGCTTTTGATTATCCCCGTATATAATTAAGGTGATTAGTGCTTGAGCTTTGTAAAGAATCTGATATTAATTATATATCAAAATTTTGGTACTATGCATTTTTTTAAATTCTCACCTGAGGACATGCTTTCTTAGAGAGAACGGAGAGAGAGAAAGAGAGAAACATTGGGTGGCTGCCTTTTGTGAACGTTCCAACCAGGGACCAAACCTGCAACCCAGGCATTTTCCCTGACCAGGAATCGAATCTGTGACCTTTAGGTTCATGGGATGACATCCGGCCAGCTGAACCATACTGGCCAGGGTGGTTCCATGCATTTTTTAAGTTTTAATATTGAAATAAATCCAAACCTATAAAAGAGTGACAAAAATAGAGTTCTGTATACTCTTCATTAAACATCCTTTAGTATTAATATCTTACATTACTATGATATATTTGTGAAAACTAAAAAAATTAACATTAGTACATATTATTGATTAAAACTTCATCTTTGATTGAATTTCACCAATTTTTCTACTGTCTTTTTTTTTTTTTCCTGTTTCAGAATTTAATCCTGGATCCCACAATGCTTTTATTTGTCATGTCTGAGTCTCTTTCAAATTATGATAATTTCTCAGTCTTTCCTTGGCTTCCTGACCCTTTCATGTTTGAAGATACTGGTTAGGTACTTTGTTAAACGTGCTTTTGTTTGGATATGTCTGACGTTTTCTCATGAATAGATGGAGGTTTGGGAATTGGGGGAAGAATGTCACAGATATTATATTCTCTTTTTATTTCATTATATTAGGATTACCCATGATATCAATATAATTTTTCACTGGTGATATTTACCTCGATCACCGATTAAGATTATGTATTATCAGGTTCTCTACTCTCAAGTTACTGTTTTTCTCTTTTTGTACTCCTTTTGCTAAAAGCAAGTCACTAAGTTGAGCCCACACTAAAGACAAGGGATACAAAAATATACATTCTAGAAAGAATGGTATCAAAGAATTTGTGATCATGTATTGAAACAACACCGTATTTAATAAATTTTAAAAAGGAACTTTACGGCTATGCAAAGATTCTCTTTCACCTATTAATTTCAGTATTCACCAATTGGTCATGATGCTGCAGTTTCATCTACATTGAATAATTGAAATTCCTCTGTAATAAAGGCGTATCTCATCTCTCCTGTTGTCGTATTTATTCACTTACTTACTCATTTCAGAATAGCCTCATGGAGATTTACTTTATTTTTTGTTATGATAGTTACCTTATTATTTTATTGTTTAAATTGTTCCAATTTTTGCCATTGGGAGCTCTCTCAGCATGTCTTCTGAGACTCTCTGATAGGACCCGATATCTTTTTTTCATCTGTGTGCGTGTTTACTTCTTTACTTTTTGTTACCGAAGGATAATGTTCCAAGCTCTTCTTGTGTTTCCCCTGCCTCAATCCTAGAATCCCTCCTTTCCTTGTGGAGGCCTGATGCCTTTTGTTGGACAATAGTATTTGTGTTAGTTTCCCAGGACTTCCATCACAAGTTATCATGAACTAAGTAGCTTAAAAACAATAGAAATTTATTGTTTCACAGTTAAGGAGGCCAGAGTTCTGAAATCAAGATAACAGTAGGTTTGATTCACTTAGGAGGCTCTGAAGAAGAATTTGTTGCCTACCTGTTTTCTAGCTTCTGGTGCCTGCTGGTAATCCTTGGCATTCCTTGGTTTACAGCTGCATCACTCCAATCTCTGTCTGTTTCTTCACAAGGACCTTCTTCCTGTGGATCCCTCTGTCTCCTCTCCTGTTCTTACATTTTTTTTTAATTTTTAATTTTTTTAAAGATTGTATTTATTTTATCTTTAGAGGGGAAGGGAAGGGGAGAGGGAAAGAAATATCAATGTGTGGTTGCCTTCTGTGGGTCCCCTGCTGGGAACTGGCCTGCAACCCAGGCATGTGCCCTGATTGGGAATCAAACCACGGTCTTTTGGTTCGCAGGCCCGCACTCAATCCACTGAGCTATTCCAGCCAGGGCTCCAGTCCTGTTCTTATAAGGACACCAGTCACTGGATTTAAGGCCCATCGTAAACCACTATGACCTCATCTTAAATAACGATATCTGCAAAGACCTGTTTCCAAATGAGGTGTCATTTTGAGGTTTACGAAGATATGAGTATTGGAAGCACACTACTCAACTCACTGCATTGTGAAACCAAACTCTGGCCCTGCATTTTAAAAAGAGAGACTACTGTGTGTGTATGTATATGCATGTGTTTTGGTCAACAACAGACCACATACACAATGGTGGTCCCATAGGTTTATATGGAGCTGAAAACTTTCTCTTGCCTTCTGACGTTGTAGCTGCTGTCATGTTGTAGTGCAATGCATTCATTGTGTGTTTGTGGTGATGCTGGTGTAAACAAAACTACTGGGAGGCCAGTAGTATAAAAGGATAGCACATATCTGTACATATATCATAATCAACAACTGTTACTGGTTTATGTATTTACTATATTATATTTTTGTTATTTTTACAGTGTATTCTTTTCTACTTATATATTAAAAAGTTTGTCCTAAAACGGTATGCCATGTTACACTGGCTGCAGCCTCATACATCTTTTGCTCACCATGTGTCTTGATTGCATAATTTTCTCTTGTGTTTGATTGAATCTTGTGTCGATATGTGCAGTAACATGCTGTGTAGGACTGTAGCCTAAGAGAGGTAGTCTATTTTATATATATGCGTGTGTGTGTATAGATATTAGTATTATATTACTTTATATTATTAGTATTATGTTAGTATTATAATAGCATATTATATATGTGTGCATATGATAGTTTGTAAAAAGTTGTAACATACCCAACAGGTGCATTACTTCATTCTTTTATTATACATTATATTACAAGTCAAGAAATTTCTTTAGATATACAGATGGTTCTTTAGTTACAATGGTTCAATTTACAATTGTTTGACTATGTGATGGTTTGAAAGCCATCTGCATAAGCGATTACATGAGCTATTCAACACTATATATAAAACAGGTTTTGTGTTATATGATTTTGCTCAATTATAGGCAAATGTAAGTGTTGTGAGCACTTTAACATAGGCTAAGCTAAGCTATGATATTGGTAGGTAGGTGTGTTCAATGTGTTTTGACTTACAATATATTCAACCAAACACCAGGTTTATTGGGATATAACCCCATTGTCAGTTGAGGTGCTTCTGTACTATTGAAGATAAATATAATCTAAATTTCCAATATGTAAATTTCAATCTTTGTAGAAATAAAATCTTATGTTCTAGGATATAATAATGCTGTTAAGAAAGTTTACTATTATTCTTTCACATGATCAGAGGAAAGCTAAAACCATAAAATTCACATTGCTCTCATTTAATTCAATTTAAATTTTAATATTTAAATTGTGAAATATTAAAAGGGTGTAGAGCAAAGGCACACCATAGTAAGCACGATATATCCTCCACTCACTTTTAACACATGCCTGAATTGTTTTTGCACTATAAATATTTTAAAACAAAGTATATTTTTATAAAAGAATTAAAATGTTAGCATAAATCAAAGACCCTCTTTTTATCATGTATATTCAAATTCATATCCATGATCATAATCATGTATGTACAAACATAGCATTATGTGCTTTTATATTTATGTAAATGACATTTCTTTTCAATTTTCTTTCATTTTTTAAAATTTTCAAGACTTATCTGTGTTAATACATGTACATATAGTTTATGTTAACAACCATATATTGTACAATTCTCTGGATATTAAAAACATAGTTGAGAATTAATTCATTTCTATATTACTCATAATTTAGATTCACTTTTCAGTATTAACAGAATTACTCAATAGATATCCATGCACAAATGATTGCTGATTCTTAGTGTATGTGGGTGCCTGGCTCTACAGAGTACTCCTAAGTTGTGCTCCTAATGGTTTTTCTTGTATAGATGCCTACTGAAGATGTAGACAAGCGCTGCTTCTCCAAATATATGCCTATGAGATATTATCTAATAAATATTTATATATTGTATATATTTTTATTTCTGCCATTTTGTAGATGTGAAATGAAACTTCATTGCTTTAATAAACATTTTCTTAATTTCTACTAATGTTGAACTTATAAAATACATTTATTGGCAATTCAGTTTTTCCATTTGTGGTTTGTCTCTTCAAATCCTTGGTTCACTTAATTTATTTTTTGTTATTATTTTTGGAAACATTTAGTCCATTCTGAAGCTGAATTTTGATTATTTACTGCTAATGCAAATATAATTTTGCAGTGTACAGCTTATGTTTTAACTATCTTTTTTGTTATACAGAAATTCTAAATTTCAACGTAGTGAAATGAACATTGCATCTCATTTGTTTTCTGTGAATGTACATGCGTATTACTTAAAAAAATCTTCTTAGCCTGAGGCCATATAGCTATCTTTTAGAATAATGAAATTACACATTTATTCCATCTGTATTCATTTTTACATAATATAAGGTAGGTACTGTTTTATATATATTTTTTCATTTGGATAGTCAATGTTTCCAATATCATGTATTAAAAATCCATTATCGCCCTGACCTGTGTGGCTCAATTGGTTGGGCATTGCTCTGCGAAGTGAAGGTTTGCTGGTTTGATTCCCAGTCAAGGGCACTTGCCTGAGTTGTGGGTCAGTGTCCTGTCAGGGCGCATACTACAGACAACCAATTGATGTTTCTCTCTCACATTGATGTTTCTCTCTCTCTCTCTCTCTCTCTCTTCCTCCCTTACCCTCTCTCTAAAAATAAATGCAAAAATCTTTAAAAAATAAAAATAAAAAAAAAATAAAAATCCATTATCTCTCAAATGATGTGGTTGTACAACACTATCTCTGGAATATTCCAAATACACATATCTGTATGGATCTGATTCTGTTCCATTTCTCTATTTGTCCATCCCTGAGCCAAAATTATAATACGTTAATTTCAACCTGTTTTGCTATTTATTAAGTCAAGTCTTCCCATTTTACTTTCCTATATGGGCAGTATAATGTACTGGTTTATAATGTAATGTTTAGAACTGGTATAATAGAGTTTAAATCTCATTTCTGTCTTGTTTTAGCAGTGTAATATTTGCAAGTGATTTAAACTCTGTTTCTCAGTTTCTTCATCTGCAAAATAATGGTAGTAATGGTTCCTATGTCAGTGTTCTTTCAAAAATTAAATGTGCTTATTTATGTAAAGTGTTAGAATTATTCCTATGAAAAAGTGAGTACTCAATAATTATTCAAAATTCTTTTGCATTTTCTTGGTCTTTTAACTTTTATTGTGAATTTTAAGGCCAGTGTTTTAAATAGTTTAAGAAACCCTAACCGGATATTTTATTGAAGCTTCACTGAATGTTTAGAATAGTGTATGTTCTCTAATTGATTCTGCGATCCGCTTTGTTTGAGCACAATTAATTCTTAATACTAAGTTGTGATAGTAACTAGTGTGATATCAGTCTTGATAAACAATAATTTATAGAGTACAAAACCTTATGATTAGAAAGTAATAGTCAAAACCCGAGGATTATTTTTTTAAGGGTAGAGGAGTAACTTAACAATTGTGTAAAAGTAGCCCTTATGTAAAATTAGGAACTTGAGGCTCAGAAAACTGGTTTTCTCCATCTATCACAGTGGTCTGTGCAGTCCAAAAGATAGATAAAGTCTATCTTTTATAAAAAAAATATTTGTTATTAAGGGAACTTAATTAGATATTACATTTAATATTTTACTAAATATTACTTAGTGTGGTTTTGATAACTTAAGTATTTCAATATGTCCCCAGGTTAAAAGAAACATAAATTGATGCTTTGGAGAATATTTAATAGAGATTCTCAGCTGAGAGAAATGGTATATGAAAATCAGCTTTTACTATGTTTTAATATTTACCTCAAAAGAAGTGGATTCCATCTCAAATCATATTTTTTTTCTCTACAGCATCTTAACCACTCACCTGCTAAATAACTAGAAGTTTGGAGCCCACTGATCAGCTCTGGTTTGTGCTTGATGCAGCATCAGGGGTACATAGAGCTCGATAAGTTTTTTAGGTGGTGGTTTGGGGAGGATAGTGAGTTTGCTGATTAGGTTATTCATGAAGAGACCTATTTTCAGAGTCATACCCACTTCACAGTCAAAATAGTTTTGACTGCAATTCATCTTTTAAAATTCTGCTTTGCTGTCAAGCTGTTTCTGACATCCTCCAGAGGAAAAGGAGAAAATGTTTTGTAAATAAATTCAACCTTAAAGAAAAAAATGGATATAGTCATATCATAATTGAATAACAGGCTACAAGATGACACTTAAAATATGTACTACAAATGCCATGCATTTAGCACTATTTCTTGCAAACCACAAATAAATATCCCAGTGATTAGGGTAAAGGAGGAAAATTTTTTATTTCCTCAGGTAGTTTTGCTGAATTTTTAAGCAGTCAGATTCTTGATTCACTTTCTTGTTGAAAAGCATTAATGAGAAAAAAGTCACATTTGTTTTTTGGTCATTTGTCCATTTTGCAGCAACTCACACCAAGATTTGTGATTTCCCATTTTTTTTAGAATGCGTCTGCTCAGACAGACATGACTGAAAGGCACTTCTCCTTCAAAGCCTCTGTTTTCAGTAACTTGTAGCCAAAGTAATTAACTGGTGAAATGAAATGATTCATGCTTATTGTCAGTTGAAAATGAATTTAGCTATATGGAAACAAAACCCTTGAAGTTATTTTAGAAGATCTGATGAACACATTTATATATTTTGACAAAAATTCTTTGGTGTAAGTTAATGCTGACTTAAAGTTTTTAATATCCAAACAAACTGTCCAAAAGAACTTCATGTTGTGCCTATTTTTGAGTCTCCTCATCAAGACCACAGTGTGTTCTAATCATGCTTAAGAATTAAATTTCTCCCTGGCTGGGTGGCTCAGTTGGTTGGAGCATTGTTCCATCCACCAACAGGTTGCCAGTTCAATTCTGAGAGGGAGAACATACCTGAGTTGCAGGTTCGATCCCCAGTGCAGACATGTATGGGATGCAACTGATGTTTCTCTCTCTTGCTCCCCGCTCCCTCTTTCTCTAAAATCAATACACATATTCTTGGGTGAGAATTTTAAAAAAGAATTAAGTTTCTTACATAAAAAATAAAACAAAGGTTTCCTGCAGTCTTGAATACTTCATGGTCTATGCCTCCATACTGTTTATTTCTAGGAATATATAGACAAAAACAGCAATGGCTGTAAGTATGTGATTAACAATCAGTCATATCTGGATTAGTTTCTTCACTCAATTCTTACTAATTAGTAACATTGAACAAGTTACTTAAGTGTTCTGTGCTAGAAAACAGAGAAACAACACCTAATACTTGAGATTGTTATATACAGTAAATATGATATGGTTAGAAGTATGAACACTTAGAAATTTAGATATAAAAGCAATTTGTTTTATTTTCCCCTTCTCCTTGCTACTCAGAAGGAATAGAACATAATCTTAAGAGTTCAATTTGTTTTTTCCCTTCTATAAACGGGAAATTATATCTCTGAGTATAGGGAAAAAATCAAATGCACGTGAGGATGACTACGGAGAGGAGAAACTGGCCAATCTTAAGGAAGCTGGGCAACAGTGGATTTCCGTCATTATACCTAGGTGAGAAGGTACAGTGAAGGATGACCAAAGTAATTAGGAAGTCTTTGGAGTGGTCAGATTGTCAACCACTCAGCCATTCACGGCAGCAGGACTGGTCTATTGCTTCTGCCCGAGGTGCTATAATGTTGATGTTCAGCTCAGATCCAGAGGACTTTTCCTTGTCAGCCTCCAGTTTCTCACCGGTTAATTGCCAGCAAGAGAGAGATGAGTGAGATGCCACGTGCTTCCCATCTGACCACCATATCCCACCAGAACAATATGTAAATATAATATGCCAGGCCACCAATACTCAGTTACTGGGTGATAGCCATAATGTGGAGGATAAGAATTTAAGAAAAACTTGGAATTAAATTTTTAAATTTCACTTACAGGATAGAAGACAAAAAAATAAGAATTAAAAAGAGAAAAGATTTAGAGAAGCAAAGTGTCATATAAACCACGAGACAGCAGTTTTCCAGAAGGAGATTTGAAATATTAAATGTTGTTGAAAACAGTTGGATTAAAAAAATAGGCAGAGGACCTGAATAGACATTTCTCCAAAGAGGTCACAGAGATGGCCAACAGACACATGAAAAGATGCTCAACGTCACTAATCGTCAGCGAAATGAAAATTCAAACCACAATGAGATATCACTTCACATCTGTCAGAATAGCCATCAGTAAATCAACAGACAAGTGTTGACAAGGATGTGGAGAAATGCTCGTGCACTTTTGGTGGGATGATAAATTGGTGCAGCCACTGTAGAAAGCAGTATGGAGGTTCCTCAAGAAATTAAAAATAGAACTATCATATGATCCAGCAAAGCCACCTCTGAGGATTTGTCTGAAAACAATCCAATACACTAAATTAAAAAGATGTATGCACCATTATGTTCATTTTAGAATTGTTTAATATAGCCAAGATATGGAAGCAACCTAAATGTCCATTGACAGAAAAATGAATAAAGTGGTACATATACATAATGGAATGGTACTCAGACATAAAAAAGATTGAAATCATGCCATTTATGAAAATGGGAAATAATCTAGAGGTTATTATGCTAAGTGAAATCAGAGAAAGACAAATACCATATGATTTAACTTATGTATGAAAACTAAAAAATAAATGAATAAACAAAAGCAGAAAGAAACATTGACACAGAGAAAAAAATTGTGATTGCTCTGTGTGAGAGGGCTTAGAGGAATGGGTAAACAAGGTGAAAGGACTTCAGAAGGACAAATTTGCACTTATAAAAATAGTCACAGGGATGTAAAGTACAATGTAAGGAATGTAGTCAATAATATTGTAATAATGATGTATGGTGTCATAAGGGTACTAGACTTATCAGGGTGATCACTTCATAAGACATATAAACATCTAATTGCTATGTTTCTACCTGAAACTAATATAATATTATATGTCAACTAAAATTAAAAATAAATTTAAAAAATCCATTCTTTTGATATACTTGGTTACCACTCTAAATGTACTCTTAAGTAACCTGAATATTTGTGTAAGGTCCTGAAAAAACGAATAAAGGTACATACTACAGATCCAATAGGCATCAAAAGCAGTATGACCTATACTTATGCTGAGATCTACTGCAGGTGATTGTACCATTAAAGCAGAGTTTCCTAAACTGTTAAAGAGAAACTAGAACTTCATCTACTTAGCAGCTATATTTCTTAACTGAATATAAATAAAATAGCAATTTAGTTTTTTAAAGTATATTTTATTGATTATGCTATTACAATTGTTCCATTTTTTTCTCCCCTTTATCCTCCTCTTCCCTGAATTGCCCTCCCTCCAGCATCGCTCCCCCTTAGTTCATGTCTATGGGTTGTACATATAAGTTCTTTGGCTTCTCCATTTCCTATACTATTCTTAACCTCCCCTGTCTATTTTGTGCCTGCCAATTATGCTTCTTATTCCCTAAACCTTTTCCCCCCATTCTCTCCCTCCCCTTCCCCAGTGATAACCCTCCGTGTGATGTCCATTTCTGTGATTTTATTCCTGTTCTAGTTGTTTGCTTAGTTTTTTTAGTTCAGTCATTGATAGTTGTGAGTTTGTTGTCATTTAACTGTTCATACTTTTTTTTTCCTCTAAGAACCCTGTTCATAGTTTTTGATCTTCTTTTTCTTAGACAAGTCCCTTTAACATTTCATATAATAAGGGCTTGGTGATGATAAACTCCTTTAACTTGACCTTATCTGGGAAGCATTTTATCTGGATAGAGCAATCTTGGATGTAGGCCCTTGCCTTTCATGACTTTGACTACTTCTTTCCAGCCCCTTCTTGCCTGCAAGGTTTCTTTTGAGAAATCAGCTGCTAGTCTTATGGGAACTTCTTTTTAAGTAACTCCTTTTCCTCTTGCTCCTCTTAAGATTCTTTCCTTACCTTTAATCTTGGGTAACTTAATTATGATATATCTTGGTGTGTTTCTTCTTGGATCCAACTTCTTTGGGACTCTCTGAGCATCATGGACTTGCCATTTAGTTTTACACAACCATTTCTGTGAACTTAATGTGTGCCAACTCACAATAGAGGAACATACTCAGTGGATTATCAAATTGAAAGACCAGATTATTAGACAGTGTTGAATTTACCAAAAAAATGCCATTGTATACAATGCATCCAGGGCCCCAGTTGGGTCTTTCTGTGAGATGTTACTATAGATTATATTGTGATAATTTTTTTTCTTTAACTTCTACTGCATGGGAATCTTCTGAGAAATTAAATTTAATTTTAAATATATAAATGCAAAAATGACTATAGTGCTGAATCCTTTGTAATAGTTAGTCCATTATTTCCTAAGTAACAAACATTATTTCTAGTAACTTAAGCTTGTCATAAGTAACTAACTTTTTAAATAAAATTTAAGTCAACGTTGACAATTTATTTTTACTATTTAAAGGAAACCAATCATATCTCATTTTCATTTTGAGTTATATCAGTTATTTTATGACATGTATTAGCTATGTTTTGGCCCCAAATATGTGTGCTTTTCAACTAGAAGAGTTCTTAGGCTGAACCATAATTAATAGCAATAAATAATTCATTGATATAACTATTTTTATTATCAGTTGTTTGGAAAAGATCCTCATTTTATGATAAGTGGTGACAATTTGCATTGTTTCATGTTTATTTCTCTTTAGAGCAACAGTTAAAACTTCAGTGTTTATCATATAATGTTGATGTATTTATTAAATATATAATGATTATTGCAACCATGTCAACAGTGAGTATTCCCTGTAAATGGCCAAATAGTGAATATTTCAGGCTTTACAGGCCATATGGTCTCTGATGCAACTACTCCAGTCTGTTTTGGTGAAACATCCATAGACAATATGTAAACTGATAGGTATGGCCATGTTCCAATAAAATTTACAAAACAGGCAACAGGCTGACTTTGACCCAAGGACCATAGTTTGCTGATCTGATCTTAAGTGTTCAAAATGTATGCTTAAATTGTGACTAAAATGTCACTGAGGTGGGAGTGTTATTTTGGAACTCAGAGTTTTAGCATCTCAACCTGGCTTTTATTCCTAGTTTACCCCTTTCCTAGCTCTGTGGCTTTTGGCAAGTTACTTAACTTCTCTGTGCTTCAAATTCTTAAGTGCAAATGGAAATAATATCTCACTGTGTAAAAATATTTGAGATAATTACCCTGGATAATTCAGTGTAGTGCTTAACTGAGTATATCTTGGCACATGAAAAGCAGTCAATAAATCTTAGAAATGTTATTACTTTTCTCAAATATAGCATATGTAATGTAATATATTCAATATATGTTATCATTTTGCTCTCACTAATATTATAGAGTACATAATTTATAAGATATGTCATTTACACAATACAACCTAACATAGGTATTCCTAACATTGTTAATTTTAGAAGTTTTGTTTTCGATAACTTTTGACAATTTTTCCTCTTAGTTTTGCATGTTTATTATTAAAATTTTTTGAAACTCTATTAGTTTCATTAAACACAACTTTCCTTTAGTTAATTAAGTCTATAAGTTTAGGACTAGGCATAAAAGGAAATGCTAAAGTCTAGACACATTAGCATTCAAGAAAGCTAGACAATCCGTTACATTCAATCAAGAGCCAGACCACATTAAACAAGTGATTGTGAAGGTTTTCACATGTTAACCACCAGTTACGTGGAATAACAGCATTATGAAAGAATAATTTTCATACTGAAAGTAAGGCAAGTAAAATATATAGCCTTAGTTATATACATATGTATATATTTATGTATACCTGAGGTGAGGATGTTTTTTTCTTTGCTTTTAGAGAGAGAGGAAGGGAGAAAAGAAGGGAGAGAGGGAGGTATTGATGCAAGAGAGAAGCTTCAATTGGTTGTCTCCTGTACACCCCAAAACCAGGGACCTTATGCATCTGTACCAGGGATGGAACCTTCAACCTAAGTATGTGCAGTGATCAGGAATTGAACCCACAACCTTTGGGTTATGGGATAATGCTCCAACCAACTGACCCACACTGGCTAGGCCAATGGACTTGACATTTGAAGTGGTGCAAATTGGCAAAATCTAGATTCTGTAAAATAAAAATGTGATTAATATTTATCATGAATTATAAAAATACATTTTAGTGAATGTTCCCTAATGCCATTTATATATACATATTCATATAAATGTATGTGGTGGAATATGTTTGCTTAAATATTTGCATAATTTTTCATCTTAATACAGTTTAAGAAGCAGATGTGTTGATCATAGTTAAACTTCCTCTGATGATTTATTATCTTACAAAAGTAAGCATGGCTGTTGAGCTTATATTTAAAGGCCTCAGGATAATCCAATTACTAGTTTCATTTTACCTGATATTGACAACCTTTTATTTTGTGTAATCTGGTACAGTCAATTAAAATCATAGTTTCATTTTTCATTTAGATGCAATTTGAATGAAACAATAGCCTGTCTTTGGAATTAGAGCTTTATGAAAGCTCATGCTCAAGATTCAGTTTACTTTTTTTTTAGAGAGATAATTATTCTGAAACTCATATGTACCCAGAATTCAATTAATTATTCAGTTTCTCCTAAAAATATGAATTTGGACTTGGGAGAAAATGATGCTGTTTGCTGAACTCCAAAGTTTACTCATAGACAAGAAAATTAGAAACACATTGCCGCCAATGTGCTTAATTTTTAGCTATTGAAAGTTTTACATATTTCACAGTTTTAAATTTTTAAATAATTATTTGAACAATTTCAAATAATTTTGACAATGTAAGTAGTGAAGACAAATGTTTTTCTGAAATCTCTTTTCTCATATATTTTACATATATAAATTTATTGTGGTGACATTGGTTAATAAAATTATGTAAGTTTGAGAGTATAGTGCTATGATAAATCATCCGTATATTGCATTGTGTTTACCACCCAAAGTCAAATCTTCCATCACCATATATTTGACCCCTCTACCCTTTACTAATCCCTCCTACCCCTTGCCTTCTGGTAACCACCACACTATTGTCTGTGTCTATGAGTTACTGAGTGTGGTTTTTCTGGTTTGCTCATTCATTCTGTTCAGTATTATACCCCACATGTGAATGAAATCATGTGACCACGTGATCTCCCTTGTATATTAATAACTGTTGTGACTTAAAATAATCACAGGACATTATCATTAATAAAATATTTTAGAATTTTTTCATTTAGCCCAGATGTTTTTAAAAATCCTATGCATCACCTGAAGTCAGGTTCTGAATTAAATAGCTCTCAATACTTTTGATTTGTTTCAAAGCTTCAGTTGGTAGGATGTTTATAGAATTGCTGAGCTGGTCTTTTCTTACTTGATTCTAATAACTGTAAGCCAGAAACCAATAAACCTAAAATGCATAAATGAGAAAGCATGACGTTTGTGAGCAAATGTTTAAAGTTTTTAGTTTTGTAGCAGATACAGTCTAGTTTAAATTAATTGAAAAATTAATTCAGCTATTGAAAAATGAGGATGGAAGTAGTTAACAAAACAAGATATTTAGAGATAATGGCCTACTGTTTTGCTCCTAAAAAGATAAAATTATTAATTATGATACAGAATAATTTAAAATAGATTCCAAAAGTATATACCTTGTATTTTTTATGCTTTTTTTTTATAGTTTTAAAATGTGCTTCCAGAAAAAGAGTAGATTTTCCTTGTGATTTATTGGTGATCTTAAGGAACATAGCTAAAGATAACATTTTTAAGAATCCTGGCAGCCTACAGATGTAATGTCATTGATTTATTACCTACCCCCTTAAAAGTCAATCCTTGAAAGGAACAACTGAAAACCTGCAGCAGAAGGCAATTCAGCAAAGCTAGTTGAAGTGATTAACACAGGACAGAGTGTACAGCAGCCAGCAATGCCCTGGAGCCTGCTTTCACGGACACTAGAGAGCCAGTTACTCATACTCCTTCCCCATTCTGTGTCAGTGACATCATGTTGGTAGCTTGCAATTGACCATGGCAGGAGTATTATGCCACAAGAATCAGAAAATGCTAACAAACTGAGCCTTTTATTTTTGTTTTTATATCCTTCTGGACAGCCAACTCTTAAAGATTTCTGAGCACAACACTGGGTACAAGTCATGACAGAGTACTTTTTAATAAAGATTCAAATATTTTCTTTGGTTTAAAAATAATACAGTGATAGTCTCAGAATTGTTATAAGTAGAATAAATGAATGAGTCAAAATTAACTGTAATAATACCACTTTTACTTTAGATGGTAGACTATGGATTATTTATTAATTTATTCCATGTTTTGCTTTGTATATACTGTGTAACAAATGCTATAACTAGGTAAACATGTTTTAAAGATAAATAAGAAAGAAATTTTTAAAAATATTTTATTTCTTTCTTTTCAAAGTAAGGGGAAGGGAGAGAGAAAGAGAGGGAGAGAAACATTGATCGGTTGCCTTCAGCACGCACACTCCAGCCAGGGACTGAACCAGCAACCTTTTGCTTTGCTGAATGATGCTCAAACAACTGAGCCGCACTGATGAGGGCAATAAGAAAGGAATTGTATTCAAAAAGCTCATATTTTCAGGAAAAATCACATAAACAGAGACTATGTATTAAATGCAAATGTAGAGAGGTACATGGATATTATATAAACACCAAAGGACAGGATCTATAATGGACCCTTAGCTTATGAATAAAATGTCTTAGAACGTAGGTACTAGAATATACACTGTTTATCAGCATTTATTCTTTTTTTGTGTGTTTTTTAAAAATATATTTTATTGATGATGCTATTACAGTTGTCCCATTTCTCCCCCATCATTCCCCTCCACCCTGCACCTCCCCTCCCACCCACATTCCCCCCTTTAGTTCATGTCCATGTGTCATAAGTTCTTTAGCTTCTACATTTCCCACACTATTTTTGCCCTCCCCTGCCTATTTTCTACCCACCATCTATGCTAATTATTCTCTGTACCTTTTCCCTTCCCTCCTCCTCCCATTCCCCTGTTGTTAACCCTCCATGTGATCTCCATTTCTGTGTTCCTTCTCCTGTTCTAGGTGTTTGCTTAGTTTGCTTTTGTTTTAGGTGTGGTTGTTAATATCTGTGAGTTTGCTGTCTTTTTACTGTCCTATTTTTTATCTTCTTTTTCTTAGATAAGTCCATTTAACATTTCCTATAATAAGGGCTTGGTGATGATGTTTATCACTCCTTTAACTTGACCTTATCTGAGAAGTGCTTTATCTTCCCTTCCATTCTAAATGACAGCTTTGCTGGATAGAGCAATCTTGGATATAGATCCTTGACTTTCATGACTTGGAATACTTCTTTCCAGCCCCTTCTTGCCTGTAAGGTCTATTTTGAGAAATCAGCTGACAGTCCGATGGGAACTCCTTTGTAGGTGACTCTGCCTTTATCCCTTGCTGCTTCTAGAATTCTCTCCTTCATTTTAATCTTGACTAATGTAATTATGATGTGCCTTGGTGTGTTCCTCCTTGGGTCCAACTTCTTTGGGACTCTCTGAGCTTCCTGGACTTTCTGGAAGTCTATTTCCTTTTCCATATTGGAGAAGTTCTCCTTCATTATTTGTTCAAATAAGTTTTCCACTTGTTACTCTTCTTCTTCCCCTTCTGGTACCCCTGTAGTCCGGATGTTGGGATGTTCAAAGATGTCCTGGAGGTTCCTAAGCCTCTCCTCATTTTTTTGAATTCTTGTTTCTTCCTTCTTTTCTGTTTGGTTGTTTGTTTCTTCCTTCTGGTCCACTCCATTGATTTGAGTCCCAGTTTTCCTCCCATCTCTATTGGTTCCCTGTGTGTTTTCCTTCATTTCACTTATTGTAGCCTTCATTTGTTCATCTAATTTGTGACCAAAATCAACCAGTTCTGTGAGCTTCCTAATCACGAGTGCTTTGAACTGTGCATCTGATAGGTTGGCTATCTTTTGGTTGCTTAGATGAATTGGCTCTGGGGCTTTGATTTGTTTTCCCATTTGAGCTATTTTTGGGTTTTGTTTTGTTGGTTTTTTTTTTTTTTTTTGGTATGGTTGCAGTTGTTATGTAATGAGGGGTGGAGCCTTAGGTGGAGCCTTGCTGGGTTGTGACTCTGTATGTGGGGGCGGGGTCCGAGAGGGAACAATGTTGCTTGCTCCACTCTCTCTCAGATTCCAGTTCCTTCTGTTGCTTCCCCTTCACCTGGATTATCTGTCCACAAATGTGGGACCACCTGGTCAGCCAGCTGCCTTGTGTGGCCTCTCTGGGTCTGCGCCATTGCCACCCCATGCCTGGGGTCCACTAGCTGCCACCTGTGCACCTGGGGTCTGCTAGCTGCCACCTGCATGCCTGGGATCTGCCAGCCGCTGCTGCCTGTGCACCCAGGTCCACCAATCTCCACTTTTTCCTGCTGCAACTCTGCCCCTCTTACCGGTCTGGATGAATGGTTGTTGGACTTCTGTACAGTTCAATTTTCTATCAGTTCTGATTGTTTTCTTATTTTCTAAATCTTTGTTGTCTTTAATTTTGTTGTGCGAGGAGATACAATGTGTCCACCTATGCCTCCATCTTGGCTGGAAGTCCTATCAGCATTTATTCTTATTCAGGGCTAGTTCATCTATTTTCACTGGGTTATAGAGATCCAGTCTTCTCCAAGGCAATGCCTGTTAGGTATTTCTTCTTCTCTTCCAGCCCTCCCTATTGTCCCCCTTCACTTCAGCCTATAAATTTGCTCTTTGGAGATTCTCTGCTACTTACCTATGCATCTCCATTCCCATACAGTGACAAAAACTGGATCAGAGACAAAGAAATGGATCCTGTCACCTAAAATCCTCAACTTAATAGTAGATATTTGAGATTCCTATATCTATCATAAGTGAAGTATCTTGCCCTCTGATCTAAAACAGACATCTATTTTCTTTAAATCTAGCTTTATATCCATCATGATATATTTAAATTGTCAAAGAGAATTTAGCTTCTTCTCAGACTATGCCATGTTAGGTACATGTAATGGAAAGAAAACCAACATTTTAAGCAAGTGTTGAGTGTAGAGGAGGACATATTTC
>PVKU01009405.1:0-62187 GCA_004027475.1 Anoura caudifer
TCTCTGTTGGTTCCCCATGCAGCTTTCTTCATTTCACTTATTGTAGCCTTCATTTTTTCATCTAATTTGTGAGCAAAATCAACCAAATCTGTAAGCATCCTGATTACCAGGGTTTTGAATTGTGCATCTGATAGGTTGGCAATCTCTTCATCGCTTAGATAAATTGGCTCTGGGGCTTTGATCTGTTCTCCGGTTTGAGTCATTTCCATTTCTGGGTTTTTTTTTTGTTGTTGTTTGTTTGTTTGTTTGTTTTATCTAGTCGCAGCTGTTACGTAGTGAGGGGTGGAGCCTCAGGTGTTCCCCAGGGCGGGACAGCCCGGTCGCTGGGAAGTGACGCTGTATGTGGGGGCGGGGTCTGAGAGGAGATAATGGCGGTTGCTTTACTCTCTCTCAGATTCCAGTTCCTTCCACCGCTTCCCCTTTGCCTGGATTATCTGCGTGTGAATGTGGGACCACCCGGTCAGCCAGCTGCCTTGTGCGGCCTCACTGGTTCTGCACAGTTGCCACCCCGTGCCCGGGGTCTGCTAGCCACCGCCTGTGCACCTGGGGGCTGCCAGCCGCTGCTGCCTGCGTGCCCGTCCGCACCTCCGCTTTTTCTTGCCGCGACTCCGCCCCTCTTACCGGTCTGGATGAATCGTTGTTGGACTTCCAAACAGTTTGATTTTCTGAGATCTGGTTGTTTTCTTGTTTCTAAATCTTTGTTGTCCTTAATTTGGTTGTGAGAAGAGACACAGTGCGTCTGCCTATGCCTCCATCTTGGCTGGAAGCCGCTATACCCAGAAGTCCTTTCTTCATGTGTTAGGGTTTATGTGTTTACACTTGCTGTATTTTGTTTAGATATCTTAGTTCATGCATTGTTTGCACAATTATATAGATTCTAAAGTTAGGGTGGTAGCATATAAAACAATATAATGAAAAGTCTCAGCTGACGAGATAAGCAGTTTTAAAACTTAACAGAATGAAGCAGGTGGTAGGCGTCTTGCTTCTCCCACAGGTTTTAACATGCTCTAAATTTTATAAGTATGCGTCAGTGGGATAAGCCATGCTTGTCCTCCCAGAGCTGACTTGGCCCTGGAAGCCAGTGGAAGGGTGAATCCATCACTAACGTGTGGTAGGTTTTGCAGAGCAGAGTTTTAAAGGCACATCAAGGCACTGAGGATGTCCTGAGGTATGAATCTGATAACATTTCTTTGCATTGGATGTACTGGATGCCGCCATATTGAATATCTTCAGTCCCATTATCTGCTTGTTGGAGTGTGCTTTATGATGCTAACCATCAGCTCCGGCGATTTAGCTCTGATGGCGTAAAAAGAGCCCTGGCGGGCATGGTGTGAAGTCTAGATTGTCCTGCTAATTTTCTGTTTGTTCTTGGACAAATTATTAAACCCACCTTATTCTCAGTTTCCAAATAAAATGGAAATGAGAATTCAAAACCCTTAGTGTCATTGTGAGGGTTAAATCAAAATTCTCTGTATATACCAATTTTACATTATATATGTTTCGTGAAATTTTTAAAATACTTCCAATACACTGGAGATATGACATTGAAGAAAATGACAAAAATCCCTTTACTGATGGCATTTACATGATAGTGGAGGAGCTAGGTGGTATACCAAATGATATGTAGAATGACAAATTGCAATGAGTAGCTATGGACAAAAATAACAGGAAGGAAGGATAAGGAATGACAGGTAGTGACAGGTAGTGAAGGCAATAGTTTCAATTAATGGATTTGTTATGGAAGACATTAGGACAAGAGTAGGAAGTGAGAGAGTGAGCCACGTGGGTTTACGGGGAAAGAAGTCTCCAGGAGGGGAGAACTAAAGTGTGAATACCGTGAATGCAGTGAGACTCTGTTAGGGAACTATGAGTGCAAACACAGTTCGCTGGTTTTTGTTAAAGGATACTCAGGTTTCTGGGGCAGGTGTGGTTTCTTTTATTTAGCGTTTGCGTAGTACAATTTTTTTCTTTCCTTTTTCATCCTTCCTTGTGATTTTATTATAGTTGTATTTTTGTAAGCAACATATAACTGGATTTTGCTTTTTTAAAAATCTAAATTGATACTCTCCATCTGAGTGACATTCATTTTTTTATTTTGATTACTGATATATTTGAACTTAACTTCTAAATATGTTATATTTTATTTTTCTTCTTCCCTTAATTTTCTATTTTGAAATAATTATAGATTCATACAAAATTGCAAATAAATGTTCAGGGGAGCTCTGTGTACTTTTTCCTCAGCCTTCTCCAATGTTAATATCATACACAAGTGGGCTACAACAGCAAAACCAAAATACTGATATTGGCACAGTTCATTGACCTTATTCAGATTTCACCAGTTATACATGTACTTATGTGTGTGTGTATTGGTAGCTCTACACAGTTTAATCACATGTGTGGCCTTGCATAACCACCACCACAATCGAAAACCTCAACTCCGTCATTACCCAAGACTCCCTGGTGTTGCCCCCCCGCCCTGCCCCGTCAAGCCACTCGTCTCCCCATCCCTAACCTCTGACAAACACTAATCTGTTTCTTTTTTATTAGGTATGTTTTATTGATTATACTATTAAAGTTGTCCCAATTTTTAACCCTTTGTCCCCCTCCGCCCAGTACCCCAGTTCCCTCCAGCAGTCCCCTCCCCTAAGTCGTATCCATGGGTAATGCATAGAAGTTCTTTGGCTTCTCCATTTCCTATACTGTTCTTAACATCCCCCCTCAGTATTTTGTACCTACCAATTTGTACTTCTTAATCCCTGCACTTTTATCCCCCTTTCTCCCCTCTGCTGATAACCCTCCAAAAGATCTCCATACCTGTGATTGTATTCCTGTTCTGGTTGTTTGCTTAGTTTGATTTTTAGATTTAGTTGTTGATAGCTGTGAATTTGTGGCCATTTTAATGTTCATAATTTTCATCTTCTTTTTCTTATATAATTCCCTTTAACATTTCATATAATAAAGTCTTGGTGATGATGAACTCCTTTAGCTTTACCTTGTCTGGGAAGCGCTTTATCTGCCCTTCCATTGTAAATGATAGCTTTGCTGGGTAGAGTAACCTTGGATGTAGGTCTTTGCCTTTCATGACTTGTAATACTTCTTCCAAGTGATTTCTTTGAGTACCCTAATAACCAGTATTTTCAGCTGTGCATCTGAGAGGTTGGCTATCTCCATTTCATTTAGTTCTTTTCCTGGGGTTTTGTTCTGTTATTTGGCCCATATTTCTTTCTCTCCTCAACTTGGCAGCCTCCCTGTGTTTGTTCCTGTGTGTTAGGTAGAGCTGCTTTGACTCCCTGTCTTAGTGGCATGGCCTATTGCAGGAAAGGCACCTGTGAATTGTGTGGGGCAGAGCCTTAGGTGATCGTCCAGGTGGGGCAGCCTGTCTCACCACCTGGTGGCTCTGTGTAAGGGAGAGCTCAGAGAAGAGACAGCGAGTCTGCCTGGTCTCTGGAGATTGCCTGGGGGGAAGCTGTCTCCTGACACTCACACTTCACTTTCTGCCTGTGTGCTGCTGGTGCCCTTTCAGCTGTTGCCCTGGTGCTGATTCCCAAAGGGAATGTGTCTGCATGGGTCCTAAGTCTCTTGCAGGCCCTGTAAGAGGAGTCTCGTGAGAATCCTGCAGTGTCTTCTGCCACCCCAGCTCCCACAGGTTGTTACAGCCGGAAGTTATAGGGACATGTCCGCCTGGTGCCAAAACCCCGGGCTGGGTGGTCCGATGTGGGGCAGGGATCGCTGGCTCCTGAGGTATCCCTCCCGGTTTTTATCTACCCCACGTGAGTGGGGGTCCACCCGTTCCACTGCCTCTCCGTGCCTCTCCACGTCTCTGCCCCTTTTACCAATCTGGATGAATGTGGCTCCCTTAAACCCTTGGTTGTCAGACTTCCCCACAGCTCCATTTTCTGATGAATCTGGGTGATACTTCTTTTGTAGTCCAGTTGTAATTTTCGTTGTAGTTGTGTGTGGAAGCCAGGCGTGTTTAACTACATCTCCATCGTGACCAGAGTTTGAGCTGTTTCTCTATGTCTGTAATTTTGTTATTTCACTGTTGTCACATAAATGAACCATGCATTATATATATTTTTTGAAATTGGCTTTTTTTACTCAGTATAATTTTGTTGAAGCTCATTCAGTTTGCTGTGTCCATCAATGGTTCACTCTCCTTTTTATGGCTGAGTAGTATTCTGTGGTGTGGAGGCACCGCAGTTGATTCATTCACCTATTGAAAGACATTTGGGTAGTTTCCAGTTCTTGGCTATTCTGATTAGCTTTTCCTATAAACATTTGTGTTTTTTGCTTTTCGTTTTTTTGTTTGTTTGTTTGCTCCTATAAACATTTGTATATAAGTTCCTGAGCAAAAATAAGTCTTCGTTTCTCGGGGATAAATAGCCAAGAGGGCGATTGTTGAGTGTAAGTTCACTTTTAGTGTTGAGCTGTCAAATTTTTTTCCAGAACAGCCATACCATTTTACATTTCCATCAACAATGTATGGTATTCAGCAGAATTGGTATTGTCACTGTTTTTCATTTTAGCCATCCTGATAGGGATGTGGTGATATTTCACTATTATTTTAATTCATGTTTCCCTAATGACTAATGATTAATATTAAGAACTTTTAATTTGCTTAATTGCCATCTGTATATATCTTCAGTGACATGTTTGTGCATGTCTTTTCTCTGCTTGCTAATTGGATTGTCATTATTTTATCTTTTTAAATTTTAGGGTTTTTTTTTTTTCCTCTCATCTCAACTGGCTGTCTCTTGAAAAGAAAATATTCTCTCACCTGTCCATCATCACTTTTACACATAGTAATAAGAATGCACTGTTTTGTCTCAGACTTAATAATTTATATTTCTTCAAACTCACAGCAGACTTGAAATGTTACACTCTAATATGGATTTTGTCAAGCAGAATGAGTCATTTGTATACTTTTTTCTGTGTGAAAGGTTACTTGCTTGTTTCACTGTTTAAGTAAAGCATAATGATCATTTCTTTCTGTCCTAAAACAATTGCATGAACAATTTCAGTCCATGTAAAAAAGAATTTTAATACCAGGAAGTTGGAATTTAGTGTAATTTTTCGAAATGGGTGTTCATCTGTGTGAGTGGACACAGTTAGGGTAGGTATTTTTCTGTTGTGATTGACAGAATTCCATCCCCCACCTTCCCAGCTTTAGTGATTCCCATTTAGCACTATGGAAAAGGGAGACAAAGCTGCTTATTACTGGAAGATGAAGCAGTTGTAACATGGTCTCTACTCCTCTTACTGTTGAATGTTTGGGGGGTTAGGTTATTTATAAAAGCTTCATCAAACTGTTGTGGCAGCTTTTAAGCTTCACTTTAAATTTTTTTATATATATTTTATTCATTTGATATTGTTCATATCCTTCCTCAATTCATGTGAGAAGAGAACTTTTTTAGAGCATTACAATCTTCCAATGGTTGCCTAGTGGAATAAAAAGCCACGTTCTTACTCTGGCCTTTTGGACCTGCATGATGTGGCTTCAGCTGCCTTCCGGACCTCACCTTTCTTCTTCCCCGTCTTTCCCCATTTTTTGGACTCACCTGCCTTTCCATCCCTCTAACATACCAGGCCTCTGTCTCTCACGTGACAGCCCTTCTCTATCCCTCAGCTGCTGGGGTGCTCACTTCTCTTCCTACTCTGCTCAGATTCAGTGATGGATCACCCTCCTCACTCTCTTGCCTACACTTCCAGCTCCTTGGATCTTCTCTCCTTTCACTGAACTTGTGCAGCTCTTTGCTTATTGCAGGTTTCTATTATCACCAGAGAAAATAATTGCCATGCTGTCTGGGCTTATTTTAAATTCATGACCACCCTTCAAGTGGGTCTTTGTTTGCCCTGTAATCCTACAATATTTCCCAGTTGTTTCATTCTCCTACTTCTGTGGGTAACTGTTCCCAACCCCCTGTACCTCTTCCTCAGACTTAATTTCGCTTTATGATCCTTGTTTCTTCTTCTGTTGACAAACTAGAAGCAGTCAAAAGGGAACTTCCCCTTGCTCCCACTGCGTGCCAGATCCTTTCTCTAACAGTGTCTGTAGTGACCAGTGAACTATTTGTGATTCTTCCTGAAACCAACCGCTCCGCCTTGCGCAGTAGAGGCCGTTCCCTGGTCACCGTCCGAGGGTTTGCCTCCGCGGGGTCACCTCTCTCCGCGCCACTGCTTTTTGCTTTCCGCTCCGTGGGCACTGCTGTAATAGCTCCCGCGCCGAACCCAAAAGCCTGCTTCGATTCCACGTCTCTCTCCACCCACACTCCTGTTTCTTTCATCCCCGTGCAGTGCAGTGTCACTCTTCACTGTCGCTATCCATCCAGCAATTACCGAAGCTCTGTTACATTACTGGTTTGAAAAGTTGGTTTTGTTACGTATGTTTGGTAAGTGCAGGATGTCTTGGCGATTATTGGCATATTCTCAAAATAGGCTCTCGGAGATTTATACAAGGATCCATTTATACTTTTAGTGAAAGTAACTGGGTGTTTTCCTACTTCTTTTTGAACATAATTTAGGAAATGTTCAACTACTCAATTGTGATAATGCACAATTTGCTAAAATGATCATTCTTCTTAGTTTGAGTGAGGAGTCCAGAGAGATGCCCCACCGTCCGCTACCCCCACCCAGAACTATGTACTATTTTAGTTACGGGGCTGGGAGGGGGGGCCATGTTATAAACTGAGACACTTAAGGTTCTGTTACTGACTGAGCTGCTATTTGGAATAATTACATTTTAACCAGGACTATTGTTATTAAGATATCTGTCTTACTTACTTTTCTTGAAGGTAAACCATTACTTCCTTAAGTGCGTCCCAAAACAGCGAAGCTTTTGATGGGCCCATCTTACTTGTATTCTGGCTTTGGTCTAATTCACTAGACTCTGGCAGTTCTCGTAACTATGTAATGCACATGAACTTGGAGTTAACCTGTCCACAACAGCTACTGTCTTTCTAATGGAAGTAAATTGCTCGTGTGCTGTAGGTGTCTGGAGTGGATTTGCAGAATGCCTCACACAGCGAAGCCGTCGAGGCCATCAAGAACGCAGGAAACCCCGTGGTGTTCGTTGTTCAGAGCTTGTCATCCACTCCAAGAGTAAGCTTCGGTTTTTACTTTTTAAATGTTTAAAAATATTCTCTGTATCTGTAAACTAAGTTTTAGCCTCCAGGTATTTTTCTACATATTTCTATTTTTACCCTACTATTACCTAGAAAGAGCATTGGCTTCATAAAAATTTAGTTCTTAATTTCAGTTTTTCCTTATTTACTCCACTTTTGATGTCCTGACTAGATTTGAGTCATGCCAGTGTGTGTTGGTATAAGTCACAGGCTATGGAATCAAACAGAACTTTTTCGCATTTCTTGATTCCCTATTTACTAGGTTTGTTAGCTTGGAGCCAAGTTACTTTCTGAGGCAGTTATTTTGTTTATAAAATACTTTGAACATAGAGTGTCAGATATGAAATCATTCTAGAGATACTATCAAATGTTCTGTGTATTTATTAAAACATGTAAAAACACAAACATGTTGTTGCTGTTACATATTCTGTTGGAGATTCCAAATCCAAAAATAGTATTTAATCACAAAATTTTTCTCTATCATAAATCACTCTTGGTAAAGAATTAGAACTCTGATGCACAGATGTCCATGGCAGGGTGTATATTTAAATTGCAGTGTGTAGCAGAAATGTCACCCTTAAGCCCCGTAAGTGGAAGCAATGTTTATTTTTTTAAACTTTATAATGGAAGACAGCTGTTCAACATATAGGTACATCTGAACACTAGAAAAAGTGTGCATATTTTTAACATTTGCTTTCCAGTACAGTATGGTACTTTGCAACCTTTTATATGTCCAGGCACACAGAAAGTACTAATTATGTGTCAAATTGGGCAAAGAGATGTCCCTGCAGCCAGGGCATCAATATGCTATTTTGACATCCTTGTACCCGGCCTGCACACAGCAGCTCCCCCCCCCCCCCACAACAAGGCAGCCCTGCTGAGATGGTACCGCATCGCAGTTCAGTCCCTCTTGGTCTTAGTTAGCACCGCGCTGACGCACCATCAGGGCCTGCTGCGAGAGGTGAACTGAAGAAAGCCTCTCATTTCCCCACAATTCGAAATTCAGGACTTTTTTTTTTGGAATCTACTTCTAAAACTTTTGTGATATTGAGAAAGTAGTTTACACCATCACTTTTATTTCTGGAAAGTGAGTTCAACAGGAAACTTTGGCATGATTGTTCCTCGCCAAATGATACTTCCAAAGAATCAAATTATGAGGCCATTTGTGAATGCCTTGCCAAAAAATACTGAAAGCCTTCAATAAAATAGGTTATAAAGTCTACCAAAAAAAAGGTCAAGCATTCAGCCCAGCCTTTGCTGGTGAGCTGAGGTGGCAGTTTTTGCCTGGATGACATAAACAGTGCCATTTCTTTCAACTCTTCAAAAAAGAAAAAGAAAACCTCTCCAGCATCGTGTGCCACGCTCCTGTCGCTTATCCCCCACGCAGCAAACAGGCTGCCGCGCTGTGAATTTGATTCCTCGAGCCCTGAACTCTCGGTGGTTCTAGCAAAGGCAGCATGTTGAGGGCATGGTGGTAGTTACTGAGTGCAGGACTTGTCCCATTGTTTAGCACGAAGTGATTCCTGTTGAATGAACCAATAAAAGGAGAAAGGATTCACGTCTTTACAGACTGGTGTCCTGTTCAGCTCACTTATTGCGCAGGTAATGTTGATCATCACAGAAACAGGAAATACAGCCAAACGCTCAGTCATTTTTGACCAGTTTGCATTGCTCGCAGCCATTCCCTCAAAACACCCAAAGGAATCATTTTCTAACGCGGGGCCAGCGAAGGCTCCGTGTCTGCCTGCGCCTTGGCCACATGGAGATTCGCATCGGCACCAGGAACTGAGCAGTGACATTTGAGGATTTACCCATTTTTTCTTTGAGTTGTATTTTATTGTTTTATACTTTTGCTCCTAACAAATGTTTTAGGTGTATCAATAATCTATTGCCTTTTTAAACCTTTTCTCCTGAATTTTTGGAGTATATTTTTAGCATACTAGAAAGAAATGTGTGTATCCATTTAGATTTACTTAGCAAACGCTTATCTGAGAGTGGACTCTCCATTATTTATACTGCACTCCTCTATAAATAGCTTTATGCCAAGGTTATTCTTTTCCCACTTAATAACAGAAATACATTTAACAGTGGCACCATATATTTTTCAATGTTCAAAAATAAACCCGTTTGAAATTAGAGTCATATCTTCAGTTCATTAAATTTATTTTCATGTGTTATTTTCTTTTTTTCCTATATTCCATTTGTATCTCCTAGTACCATTGTTTCAAATTGATGCCTAAATTTTTTTGACATGTGCATTATTTTGCGTATTAATCATATATAAATATATTTTTGCTTTCACAAGAAATAGGTTGACTTTTACTTTTCATAAAGATATAGTCCTCTTGCTAAGCCTTTTGTATTCCAAATTTTGCCAATGATATGTGTCCAGAAATATATTTTTCTGCTATCTGAAAAACAAACAGTATAAACCTTGTGAATGGCACCTGACCTTCTGTCTCATCCCAAAGCCTATAGTCACAGCAGGTTTTGAACTCTGACTGTCGTGTGCATCAAATAGAGAAGTAAGTATTAAGTGCTAGCACTGTGTGTATTCACATGGGAAACACTGAATACATGGTGACATGTCATTGCTATTGTTTTATACTTAAATGAAACATTTCTGAGACTTTCTTATTTATTCCCAAAATTTATTTCTGCAGACTCTATTAAAATTGAAGAAAACTTAATCTTAAATTGCATTTAGAGAGAAACTTTGTTTTTGCCTTTGTTTTTTAAATTATCCCTAGAGAGATAGTTTCTTTAAATTTGTGAGAGATTTCATTTTCTTTTAGTCTTTGTCATCAGATTTTTATGTCAAGGTTATTTTGTGTTAGCTATTTGAGGAACTTTTTAAAAAAAAATACTACAATTTTTTATTTTCCAAAGATGTTTCACACATAGTTTTACAAAAAGTAATCTATGCTGTTGGTACCATAAAGGGTTAAAATTATTTCCATAAAATTACACTCTTTCCTTCGTGTAGAAACGTTTATTGAGTGCAGTTATGTACTAGTCTCTTTCTGAGCACCAGGGTTAGGGTGATCAATAACACTAAATTCCAGCTCTGATTGGGCTTTTACTCAGTGATAGAAGTAAATCTGAAACTCACCTTTATGCTAACAGTGATAGCGAAATATTTATTGAGTGTGCACAAGTATGCTAGATAACATACTTGAACTCGGGTACAATGATGAATAACGTAAATCTATCAAGTAAATAATGGTTTCCTATGTTCTAGGAATTAACTTAGACCACCTCTTATACTTTATTTTGCAAAATGAGATGTTTGGACAGCAGTTGGTGTCAGGACTTCCTTTCCAGCCTCCTTCATCTTCACCCTCTGGGTCTGCGCATGCAGCCTGTGGACTTACTACTCCTTGATTACCCTCACACACCCCACAGCTTGTTACATTGCTTGTCAGATTCCCCAGTTTGTATTGTTTTCCTTAAATTGTATTCCTAATGTCTTTATGTTAGACATGCAATCAAAGAGTGAAGTAAGACTTTTAACTGTTTTTTAAAAATTACATTAAGAAGTGTAATGATTGTGATATTTCACTGTTTTCTTCTTCCCCCCTCCTTTTCTCTTTCTCTTTTTTTTGGTGGCAGGTCATTTCTAGTCTGCCTAACAAAGTCAACAAAATCACTAATAACCAGGACCAGGACAACCAAGAAAAAAAAGAAAAGGTAACTTGAATCTCTCAAGCTTCTAAAAAATGTTTTTTGGTTTCTATTTGCTTATCTAAGCTACAGTTAATAGGAATGTTATTTTGATGAGTATTTGGGTAGATGTGCTGAATTTATAATATTTGCTTTCTGTGAGCACACTGTCCAGGATGAAGGCCAGAAACCTAGGGAAGCGTAAGTACAAAAATGGTACAGAACACCAACCGACCACCACCATCTTCATCGCTCCTGTTCAGCTGGACCAATTGTCCATGCCCGGAAAATGCCTTGCTCACTGGCAGCTGCCGAGACTTTGATCCTGGTGTTCTCTCAGCCTGGAAATCCATTTCCCACATTGCTCTTCCTTTCTGCCCTCCAAGGAGCAGGCCAAAGATCACCTCTACTGAGAAAACTTTCCCTAACATCCATCAGAATTCTAGTAGAATTAGTTTATCTAAAATTTGTTTTAGGATGTGGTGTCAGTAAGGGATGAATTTTCATTTTTTTATGAGGATAACTAATTGTCCTACTCTTTAAAAACAGGCCTTCCTGGTTAGCAACACGAGCTTTGTCATATGTCAGGTTATCGGGAGAAGTATGTTTCTGAGCTTTCTCCTCATCTCTGCCAGGACAAGGACTATATATACCACCTAAACAGTAAGCCTCGTGGTAAACATTGTCTGCCTGGGCAACAGTTTCCTCCTTTACATATTTCTTCTTTAGAAATGTCTTACCTATTTGTGTCCTTTTTCTTTTCCAGACAAATTTTAGAATTGGCTTGTTAAATTCCACAAAAATAGCTCTTTGGGGATTTTATTTAGAATTCTGTCAAATCTATAGATTAATTTGAAAAGAAGTTACATCCTTATGATATTGAATCTTCTTAACCATTAACATGGTATATCTTTTATATATCATTTTATTTTTTAAAAAATATTTTATTGTTTATGCTCTTAGAGTTGTCCTAGTTTTCCCCCTTTGCTCCACCCCCCGCCCACTCCCCACTCCCACAGTGGATCCCCACACTGTTGTGCGTGTCCATGGGTCATTCTATATGTTCTTTGACTGACCCCTTCCCCTTCCTTCAACCGGTACCTCCCTCCCCCCTCCCTCTCCCAGCTGGCAGTGTGTCCCTGTTTCGGTGCCTCTGGTTCTATCTTGCTCATTAGTTTATTCTGTTCATTACATTCCACTTACAAGTGAGATTATATGGAACAGCTATGTAAATATGTATATACATATATGTACCAACTTAGAACTTACTAATTTTTCTTTTATTTCTTTCAGTTTTATAATTTTCTTCAACAAGATATTGTAATCTTTGCTTTTATCCTAGATATCCTTATCTATTTGTGTTTCTTTTAAATATTTTTAACTTGTATTTTCTGTTTGTTGCTAATGCATAGATATAAAATTGATTTTTATATACTTATTTGACATCTTGTAGCATTATTCTCTTATTCTTTTATAAAATGAGACCTAGTGTAGAACACTGGGAAAACCAAAATGCTGAAATATAAAGATTAAAATCATTTGTAAACCTATTCCCTAAAGATAAATGTATTAAATATTTTATGTAGAGCCTTCTAGTGTCATTGAGTATGTTCTCTATATGTATATAAAAAGTACTTTTATTAAGAATGTGACACTCAAATTTTAATACTGTGTGTATCGATTTTTATTTCTGGATTTTTCTATATAGCTAATAATAATCACTTTGGATAAAAGCAGTTTTCTTTTTCCTTTACCAGTCTTTCTTTTTCTTGTTTACTATATCTGCCAAGGTCCCTACTATTTTTAATAGAAGTAATAATAGTTAACATTCTTGCCATTTTTATTCTCCTGATACTTAAGAAAATGCTTTCAATGTTTCAATTAAAGCATGTTTAATTGAATATGATATGTTCTTTAAATTTTTGTAAACAATCCTTGAAGTTAAGGGTGTATTCACTTTTATTCTTATTTTGCTAAGAATTTTTATAATAAATGACATTGGCATTGAATTTTATTTTTATTATCTGTATTTACTGAAATAATTGTGTGTATGTATGAATTTTTTTTTCCTGAGTCCCTCAAACTGGTAAATCACATTAATGAGTTTTGCACTGTTGAGCAAATCTTGACTTCTTGGCTTCAACTTAATTTCATCCTGATCTGTTTTGTGCATTACTAATATTTCTTTTGGGGTTTTGCATCTGTGGTTATTAATGAAATAGTCCTGAAATCTTCCATTTATGTACTACTCTATCTGATGTTGGTTATATGAGACTACTAAAATGAATAGTAGGAATATTTATTCTTTCCTTCCTTCCTTTCTTCTATCCTTCCTTTTCAGTTCTCTGAGAGTTTGTGTAAAATGATAATTGCTCCTTAAATGTTTGGTCAAACTAGCCTATGAAGCCATTGTAAGCCTGTGTTTTCTATGTGGGAAAAATCTGAAATAATAGATTTAGTTCTTTAATTATTATTGAACTGTTTGCATTTTCTATTTCTTCTAGAATCAGTTTTGGTTACTGACTCTTTTCTACAAATATGCCACTAACTTTTTACATTTGTTGGTGTAAAGTTATTCAGCTGTTCTCTTAATTTATGTTATCTATACTGTCTCTATAGTAGTTGGCTTTTCTTTATCTCCCAACATGATTTCTTTTTCACCCAAGTTTATTTAGAAATGTATGCTTAAATCTCTATTTGAATATTTTTAAAACTTATTGTTATTATTTTCTAATACATTTCAGTTATAATCAGAGATTCTGGTTTGAGTTCAATATTCTCTTAAATTGGTTGAGACTCTTCTATGGCCTAGCACATTGTCAGTTATTGTATATGTATATTTGTGATTTAAAAGACTACCTATTACCTAGTTATTAGTTACAGGTTTTTATACAAAGTCATTAAGGCAAAATAATTAATTGAGTTATTCAGATATTTTATGTACAAATTTATTTTGGGGGTGAAGGGTTAGGGTAACCTAACTATTTCCCTTTTGATGGCAAAATTAGCCTATTTTTAATGAAGTTTTTCAGTTTTTATATTTCTTCAAATTAATTTATTAGGTATTTACAAGATTTAAATTTTTATATCTTCCTAGGAAATTGGCCCTGTTATTAATATGTGACTTTATTTAGTAATGGCTTGACATCTGTTTCGTCTAACGTCACTGAAAATATCCCAGCTTTCTGTGTTTGGCTTGGAAATTTTTGAGCCACACACAGGATGAATTTTGATCTCTAACCTGAGTGTGTCTTAGATTGTAAAAAATGCTCAAGGAACACCAGTTTTTCTTTTTTCCTTTTTTCCTTCCACCTCAAGCTAAGTTCAAGGCCAGGAAACATTTCCTACTATAGCCTAACAAAGATTCTGGTTTGTTTGATTGCTTTGTTTGCTTGCTTGCCTTTCTAAAGCATATTTTATTGATTATGCTATTACAATTGTCCCATTTTTTTCTCCCTTTTGTCCTCCTCTACCCTGCACACCCTTCCCTCTAGCATTCCCCTACCCCCTTAGTACATGCCCATGGGTCATACCTATATATTTACCTATATATTTGGCTTCTCCATTTCCTATACTATTCTTAACCTCCCCCTGTCTATTTTGTACCTACCAATTATGCTTCATATTCCATGTACCTTTTCCCACACTCCCCTCCCTCCCTATCCCCGCTGAAAACCCTCCATGTGATCTCCATTTCTGTGATTCTGTTCCTGTTCTAGTTGTTTGCTCAGTTTGTTTTTGTTTTTGTTTTTTATGGTCAGTTCTTGATAGTTGTGAGTTTCTTGTTATTTTACTGTTTGCAGTTTTGATCATCTTCTTTTTCTTAGATAAGTCCCTTTAACATTTCATATAATAAGAGCTTGGTGATGATGAACTCCTTTAATTTGACCTTATCTGGGAAGCACTTTATATGCTCTTCCATTCTAAATGATAGCTTTGCTGGGTAGAGTAATCTTGGATGTACGTCCTTGCCTTTCATTACTTCAAAAGCTTCTTTCCAGACCCTTCTTGCCTGTAAGGTTTCTTTTCAGAAATCAGCTGGTAGTCTTCTGGGAATTCCTTTGTAGATAACTATCTCCTTTTCTGTTGCTGCTTTTAAGATTCTCTCCTTATCTTTAATCTTGGGTAACAAAAATGTAATGTGCCTTGGTGTGTTCCTCTTTGGGTCCAATTTCTTTGGGACTCTCTGAGCTTCCTGGACTTCCTGGAAGTCTATTTCCTTTGCCAAATGGGAGAGTTTTCCTTCATTATTTGTTCAAATAAGTTTTCAACTTCTTGCTCTTCCTCTTCTCCTTCTGGCACCTCTATGATTAGGATGTTGGAATGTTTGAAGTTGTCCCAGAGTTCCCTAAGCCTCTCCTTCTTTATCTGAATTCTTGTTTCTTCATTCAGTTCCAGTTGAATATTTCTTCCTTCCTTCTGTTCCAAATTGTTGATTTGAGTCCCGGTTTCCTTCCCTTCTCTGTTGGTTCCTGTATATTTTTCTTTATTTCACTTTGCATAGCCTTCACTTCATCCTCTATTTTGTGTCCATACTCAATCATTTCTGTGAGCATTCTGGGTACCAGTGTTTTGAACTCTGCATCAGATAGGTTTTCTATCTCCTCATCACTTCGTTCTGTTTTTGGAGCTCTGATCTGTTCTTTCATTTGGGCCATATTTCTTTGTCTCACCTTGCCTTTTACCTTGTAAGGGGCAGAATCTTAGGTATTCTCCAGGAGGGAGCAATCCACTTGGTGTGTTGTGGCACTGTATGTGGGGGCAGGGTCCAAGAGGGGATAATGCTGCCTGCTCATCTCTGCTGGCTTTCAGTCACTTCGGCCACTACCCACCAGCAAATTGCACCCTTCTGGTGCTGATTCCCAGGTGTGTGGCCTTGTGTATGGTCCAGGACCCCATGGGTCTCTCCAACGAACTCTCCTGTGAGGCTGGGTGTTTCTCCCACTGCCACAACCACCACAGACTTTTACAGCCAGAGTTTTTGTGACTTTAGTTTCCTGCACTTGAATCCTGGGTTGCTTGGTCTGTCTTGCTCCCCAGTTGTTCCTTCCAGTTTATCTGCATGCAACCATCTGGTCCTCCAGCCACCACCTTGCCATGTATCCTCTCTGCCCACAAGGATGCCTGTTTCCACCCCTCCTGGTCTGGATGAATGTTTCTTCTTTAACTACTTGGTTGTCAGCCTTCCATACAGTTCAATTTTCTGGCAGTTCTGATTGTTTTCCTTTTTAAATTTTTTTGTCGTCTTTCTTTTGGTTGTACAAGGAATCAAAGCATATCTACCTGCACCTCCATCTTGGCCAGAAGTCCTTGTTTGTTTTTAGGTTTATTGCAGATTTCCCTGTTAAAAGGAAGGAAAAGCTATAACTGAATTGAACACTTAGGATATTATTTACAGACATGAGCATTGGAGCTGATCAAGATTTCTTGAGGATTTAGGGGAAGGATACACTATTCTGCCAAAGGATAAGGAAAAGTAACATAAGGTGGCTTACCACATTGTAGGATTGTCTGTTTTAACCTGGTTGGCCACCTTGTTTGAGTTCAAATTACATTCTGATTAGCAGTAGCATATACTGTGGGTACAAGATTCTGTGGGCAACTATTAATAAACACAGGTAACAGGTAGATTCTGGAAGACTGTGGTGTAGCAGTGTTAGTAACGTATAGCTTGCAGGTGATTTCTTGCAGAATTCTTTCTCAGCCTTTCGGGGATATCATAGGCTTTGTTTGTGAGGACTGAGGTTGGAAGGGTGATGTCTTTACTTCCATCTCCCACCTTGCTTGATCTCAAGTGGAGCTAATTAAATCGCTAGCACTCACTACACAAAAATAAGTAGGAACCGTATGATTATATTTACATAAACACCTAGAAAATACAACCAGTATTGACACAAAAGGAGATTAGTAGTAGTCCAGGAGAATGGGGTGCCAGGACATATGGGGTGGGCAAGAGGGGTTAGAAAGAAGCATGAGGAAACTTTCAAGGGTGATGGTAATGTACATTATCTTGATTATGGTAATAGATTCAAATTGTATACTTTGAAATGTATATGATTTTTTTGTATGTTAATTATATCTCAATATACCACAACACAGCTTTTAAAGACACACTAAGATGTGCTGCCCTCCTGGAGCTTATATAGAGTGGGGCAAAGCACTCAGCCTGGAATTCAGAGACTGCTGTTTTAAAGCACCTGGGGACAAGACAGGAACACCCATAAAACATGGCCTCCGGAAGGGGCTGGAATATAAGCTCCTGAAGGGGGATCTCTTATCTCATAATAGTGCCCATTCCCCAGGATGTTGCCGGACCCCTAACAGGCACAGAATACATACTCGTTGATTGAACAAAGACTCCTCAAAACAAAACAAGATCACTGGGTTCAGGCCACCAGGGATTGTCACATGCCCCTTGGGATTTATTGATATTTCTTTTCTTGGTCACATGTTACAAGAACACGTTTTTGAAACTTTGTCATTTTTATGTGGTTAACGGGTTTCTCCAAATACTTAGTCTTTCTTATTGCTTAGAATGTTGATTCTAAGGTCCAAGCAGTCGTTGATGTTTATTGGAACTTACAGTGTGGCAGGTACCGTGCAACCGTTGGGACACAACGTCAAAAAGGAAACCGATAAGGGATCTGACACAGATAATAAACACACGTAGATGAATAAACTGATTACTAATTTAATTACTTTGGGGAAACAAGGTAATGTATTTGATTCAGGAAAATTGCACATAAGGTCCCAAGAAGGGAAAATATAAATGTATGATTCTTATCAACTGTGCCTTGTTCCATTAAACCAAATTGATTTTCAATATATAGCAAAGATATTTGTATTCAACTCTAAGTTTAATATCACTATATTTTAGGGACTATTATATTGATGAAATGCATTATAAAAATTACTTATTCCAGGTGAGTTCTTAAAATGAGTACATTTTGTTACATGTAAATTATACCTCAATAAGGTTAAGACACATCTATCTCAAGTGAAAAATCTGGACATGTGCTACTCTGGGCCTGAGGGGCAGCTCATGAAGGTGTTTCACAAAGATCAGAATGGTTTCTTGTGAACTCCTTGAGGGCACATTAGTGTTATAGATGCGTGCCCTCAGATCATTCTTAACAGAGTGTTCCGTCAGTGTCCATTCTTAACAGAGTGGTTCTTTGTTATTCCAACAAATAACACAGTGTTGCATCAGTGATGTTCCGCATTGTGCGAGACCTTAGGATTGGCTGATAATACTCAGCTTAATGGATAAGAATTTGCAATATTCTTTTACACACACACACAGCATGTAGACGTGGGTATCATTCAACATTGGCATAAATGTTTTTATAGTCTTATATGTCTTTGTTTATACTCCACACCAATAAGATCAAGGAGATCAGAGAGAAAGTATCTGTTTCAAAATGACGATTGCCCAATCACTTTGATTTTGTGAATTTGGATTCTTACATAAAAGTGCTTTCAAGTTAATGGTTTCTTTTAAAAAGGTTTTTTTTTTTTTTTTTAATTAAAAGGCTAGAAAATCTAAAGTAACATAAGTTTGGTTCCACTGTTTTCTGGAAAACTCTGGGAATATTAGGTAGTCTCCATACGCCTACCAGAGCTTGCTTCTTTAGGGGACTCACATCTAATTTGTTAATACCTGCTGAAGGCAGGAAAAGATCACACACTTGCAATGAGAGGAAAGAGCTTTGCTCAGTTTCATATACCAGAATGCTTTCAGTAATAAAAACGTAGAATTGCAAATTTTAAAATGGAGGAACAGAGTCCAAAAATAAGTTCTATTACCATTGGGGATTTACAGTGGGAGCCAAGAAATCATTGTCTGCTATTAAATAGCTAGTGAATTGCATATCTCAGGCATCACTGTTTAATTGGTTCTGGAACGTGAATATACCTGAATATCTCCTTGGGACCTCCAAAACTGACAAAGTATAATTTAAGAAATAAAAACATGACCTATAAAATTATGTAAAATGTACAGGTGCCAGATATTTATTTAACTCATTAACAAAGGAACTGACAAGATGGTTCAAAGAGATTGGAGTGAAGTGTTTGTAGTTGCTGAGAGAAAGAACGCTTAAGTAAGATTCGAATGTAGACACAAAACTAGCTAATGTCTTATAGGGCAATAAAACTGTAACCTTTGGAGTTATTCTCTCTACAGGACTAATACAATTTGCATCTCTACCAGGCAAAATTAATATGCAATGCTATTGGATAGGAGCCATCCGCATCATTGTCATTTTTCCAAAAGTTAATATTGTCGGGGAACCTAAACAGCATGAGTGGGAACTAGTTATTGACTCATATTTAAGGAAGGCCTTCTTTGCACCAGGCATTATTCTCTGAGCTGAGGATACCACACCATCTACGTTGGCCTCATGAAGGCTGTGTTCACCTGGCCTCCTGGTGTACACCTAGCTCCAGCCTTTATTGCAATGGGGAGAGGCTGACCCTGCCTACACCCTTCCCAAATGTGCAGTAGGAAGATGCCCCAGGTACCTGGCAACCCACATTCAAACTAGAGGGAGACCAAGATATGTGTATACTATATTCTTCTCAAGAGTGTCGGTAGGCTTAGAGAAATAAGTCAGTTGGGTTAACAGTTTCCCCTTAAACATAAAACAGTGTTCTTAAAGACTTTAGATCTCTTAACTTTACTTGAAAAGCTGGCTGTCCATGTTCCAAGTATTGTCTTTGACCTAGAATAATCCAGTTCTGAGGAAAAGGTTTTCCTGAAAAGAATTCATTTGCCTTTTTTTACTGTTCACTTAACTCTTAATTTTTTTCAGGCAGAATCAAAAAGACCCTGTGGCCAATTTCTGTATTCTTTTGTTGCTTAACAAGCATTTTGTCTTTGGCATTTTCTCCTCTTTCATCTTTCTTGAATTTTATCAGTTTTTGGTTAGACACTTTGAATGATTCAGTGTGTGTTTTCCTTTATGGATCCCACGTAGTGCTGTCCTTTGGAGGAACTTATTACACAAGCTTGCTTTCTGTAATGGCCAGTGACTGCCCATTTACCAAAGTGTATCCTGCCATTAGTGGAGTTATCGTATGAATCATAATTGAATATGCTTTGTTGAAATCCTGTAGCAAAACAAATCTTACTCTAATTGTTTTGGAATTGGTGGAGTGTTAGGGTGTATTTGCTCCTATTCTTGGGCAACTTGGATCTCTCTGTAAAGCCTGGCATGTTTTATTTTTTCCAGTATTCAAGAAAATGTCTACATTCCATGAAGGTAACATGATCATAGAGTTCTGTTCTGCTTTAATTAAGTGTTTGAACCAAATATTGATGTGTTGTATCATTTGGCATGTAAATTTAAAGATTACTTACACAGACAAGCAAGATGTACTCATCATAAAGATTTCTTCCTTTTTACACTTTGAAATGTGTGTTGACTCTTTACATGTTATAAATGAATATCTTTTCAGTTAGAAAATCTTGGTGTTTCATTTCGAGTATGTTCGTGAGAATGAAATCTGTATCTTCTACAATTAAATAAAAAGTTTAAATAATAGTAGAGTTAATATAGCGCACAGTTTTTACATTTAGATTTAATTTTGAAATGTCTTTCATTTGAATTACTTGTCTTAGTAACAAAGAAAATTGAGCTGAAGTCGATATAATGACTTTCTTACTGGGGAAAGGAATGCATTCTTCCGGGTAGGTCTATAGTCTTAAGAGCTATGCTTTCATTCCTGTGTTCTGTGTTGGTGTGTTTACATCACGGAGTTACTTTTACATAAACGTAAGAAAATAAATTGCATTTGTTTTATAATCCTCATGATATAACTGAAGTTTGATACAAATGATCTTTTTATCCTGTTGGTCTTTGAAGAAAAGGATGGCATAAAAGCAATTTACCCTTCTCTCAAATTTTGCATCTTCAGAGGCAAGGAACTGCCCCGCCTCCAATGAGACTGCCACCTCCTTACAAAGCTCCGTCTGACGACAGCGACGGGAAGGAAGAAGAATATGCATTTACCAACAGTGAGTTCCTTTACATTGTTCGAAGTGGGTGCAGAATTCATGAAATTGTGCTTTAATGATTGTTGTAAATTGTCAGATGCAGTGCTGTGTGTTCTTAGAAAATGTGCATGAATATATCATGGTAAAAGAGACAAATTTCATTCTGCTTAACTTTTGTGACTTCATTTTCCTCAGCATTTCTCTTTGACACTAATATAATATTAGAGTGAATAGCAAAGGCAGCTGGGTTGAACACTATTTTACCTACATTCCATCCTGGCCTTACTATCTGGTCATGAATACAAGAATGGTAAGAAGTCCTTGAAATTACATTTGGTCCACAGTAACTGGAGTTGGGTGACAGTTCTTGATTACTTTCCCTACTCAAATGGGTGGTGATGTTGCCAATGCCATTTTTCTCCTTTAGAATTCCTCTCATGATTTTCTTTTGCATTAGCTATTTCAAATATGCATCCATATATATATTATTCAAGACTTTATTTAAAAGAATTTGTATTTCTTTTATGCATGTGAAGTATATGTAGTTAGATCTGATTGCTGTTGTATATGGAAAAGAACTGCAGGATTATATGTTTAAATGGATGATTTTTTGGTTTGTGGAATGTGTGTGTGTATACAAATATGTGTGTATATACACATATATACCGTATAATTCTTTTTTCTAAGATTTTATTTATTTTTAGAGAGGAGAAGGGAGGGAGAAAAAGAGAAAGAAACATCAGTGTGTGGTTGCCTCTTGCATGCCCCCCACTGGGGACCTGACCAGCAACCCACACACATGCCCTGACTGGGAACTGAACCAGTCACCCCTCAATTTGCAGGCTGGCACCCAATCCACTGAGCCACACCAGCCAGGGCCATACTGTATAATTCTTTAAAAATATTTTTTATATATACGGAAAAGGACTTTGATACAGAAATTGAAAGAGTTGCACTTCTAGTGTGTGACTGGAAGCTGCCCTCTTCTATGAAAATAATGGGACTTACGTCACAGGGTTGTGGTGGAACTAAAATAAGATGATAAGACCTTTAGCCTGCCATACAGTGAATCTCCAACAAGTATTATAGCTCTTATTATTGTTAATAAATATTATTAAGTTGGCTTTATAACTTTATATTTTTAACTATAATACTAAATGTTTAAATAAAAATGTAAGTTTATCATTATTTGGTTGATGTGATAAAGGTTTGGTTTGTACTTTGCAATTTCACAGAGCCCTTTCTCATGCATTATTCCCTTTATTCAACAAATCTTGGTTGAAAGCCAACTGCTTTTTACTAACAGTATTAATTGAGTGAGTCTGCTATGAAATGAATAGCATGGCTCCCTTTTTCTTGGTGGGATCACAGGCCTAGAAAGGAAAATACAAACGCATGGGAACAAATTTTGATAAATGTACTATAGTGCCTTGGTTTTCAACCTCTTTCGGAGAACTATACATAATGGATACAATTGACGTATGTGTGCGCATGCGTAGTATAGTTCCTTGTTTGGATATAGGTATTAGGACAGCTGCAGCAGAGTGGAGGGAGTTTGTTGATTATTCATAATTTCTGGGAGGCTAGAATGCCCATATTCGCATGGTTCTTAGGAAACCCTGTTTGGGCATGTGACTAAGACTGCATTCTAATCTTAGTTCTACAGCTCACTAGTGAATTCATGGCCAAGTTACTTAACCTTTTCCTGGATCACACTCTTCTTTCCCCTAAGGGGAAGAAGGGGGGTGTCTTACTATAACTTGCCTCATAAGTTTGTGGTGAGAATTAGAGGGGAAAAAAAACATTTAAAGAGCCTAGTATAGGGATTGTGATAACTAGTAAACTCTCTGGTCTCCGCATGCCAAGCCTTCACGTACGTTATTATTAGGTCAGTCAACATACTGACTTTGCGAGGTCTCTAATTTTACAAATAAAGAAACCAAAGCTTAGAGAAATTAAGGAATACGTCCAAACTTCACACAGCTAGTAAACAGGGCAAATGGAGATCAAACCCAAGCACTCTGACTTCAAAGACTGTACCATCATCAACACTAATCATTACCTAAAAGCCATGACTATGGCAGAAGAAGGTGCGAAGTGGTTGGAGGTTATCAAGTCAGTAGTACTTTGATGCCATAAAATAGGCAGAGCTCAGCAGCAGCCCCCCCCCCCAGAGCTCCCAGATCATGTGTACATCTGTATTTGCACGTGTGCAGAGACACATTCACAAAATCAGTGGGATTCATGAGAGGCACTGACTTACACTCATAGGAGATCCACTAGTCCCGCCTGACTCCTAGCGCCCCCGCCCTGCTGAGCTTGGGCTCCCTGCAGAATCTGGAGCAGACCGAGTTGTGCGGCTCTAGGACGAGGGCCATTTTTTCCCTTGCATGCCTAACCGGTGCAGTGCTTTCCTTTCATGCAGCCAAATCTCGGTCTGTTTGGGCCTGAAAAACTCTGTTGGCCTCACCTTGATGACTCCCTGAGACCCTGCCCCACCACAAAGGTGGGTGGCAGCTGCCCTTGGCATGCCCTGGGACTTTCACCGAATGGCCTCAGACCCAGCCTTGGCACTGAGTTTGAACCTGTATCAACCTGGTGAACACCATTTGCCCTTAACTCACTGAGAACGTACCTCACATAACTCAAGTACTGCCAGAGGCTCCTTCCGTGACAGCCTAACAGGCAGCTAGAGGTGGAGGCAGATCTTGGGATGCCTTGGGCCTTTTGCTGACCTGCCGCCAGGTTTAGTGCGGGTAAAAAGCCAGCCTAGGTGCTCAGCTTGGTCCTTCCTACACATACCCAGGCCCAGCAGAGGCAGCCACTGTCTTTGGATTGCTTTGTAGCTCCAAACAGGTTACCCAGGGCCAGTCTACAGGCAAAGTCTCACGTTGACCTGCACCAGAGTCCCTCCCAGGAGGTGCCATAACCAACACACCCAGTGCTCAGTTTCAGACAACATCAGAGCGGCATCCAATTAGCTTCACCAGTTGCATGTCCAGAGGGAGATATCGGCAGGCAGCAGACCCTGCTGAGGCAAATTCTGCCTCATGTGTTTAGCACCTGCACAGCAGCTCATACACTGTGTTTGGGGTTGTGCATGAGGGTCAACCCCATGCACAAATGGGCCAATAGCAGTCAAAACTCAATTACAACAGGAAGGCGCAAAATACCCACACAGGGACATTCCTGGAGCACCCAGCTCAGGTCATCGTTGATGCTGCGCCACTGGGTCTCACAGGACACCTACTACATGAGGTCACTCTACCAGGAGGGCAGACATAGCAGATCGACATAATACATGGAAACAAACATAAACAGCCAAAATAAGGAGACAAAGAAGCATGCCCCAAATGAAAGGACAGAAGAAATCTCTAGAAAAAGAGCTAAATGAAATGGAGACAAGCAATTTACCAATTTTGGAGTTCAAAAATAAAATGCTTATAACGGTGCTCAGGGGTCTTAGGGAGAACTTCAAGGAACTTAGAACTTCAACAACATGGAAAAGGATGTAGAAACCATTAAAAAAGGTCAGTCAGAAATTAAGACTACAATATCAAAAGTGAAGAATATACTAGAAGGAATAAACAGTGGGTTGGATGAAGCAAAGGATCAAATCAGTGATGTGGAAGACAAGGTAGCAGAAAACAACCAGAGCAGAAAAAAGAAAAATAGGATTTAAAAATGAAGATGGTTTAAAGGATCGTTGGGACATCATAAAGCGCAACAACATCCACATCCTAGGACTATCAGAAGGAACAGATAGAAAGCAAAGAAACTTACTGGAAGAAGTAATGACTGAAAACTTCTTTAACCTGGTGAAGGAAAAAGACACACAAATCCAGGAAGCACAGAATTCCAAACAAGATGAAACCAAACAGGCCCACACCAAGACACATTATAATTAAAATGTCAAAGGTTAAAGACAAAGAGAGAATCTTAAAAGCAGCAAGAGAAAGACAATTACCTGAAAGGGTACTCCCCTAAAACTATCAGCCGAGAGAGACTTCCGGCCAAGATGCAGGCATAGGTAGGCACACTGTGCCTCCTCACACAACCAAAATAAGGACAACAAACATTTAGAAACAAAAAACAACCAGTACTGACAGAAAATTGAACTGTATGGAAGTCCGACAACCAAGGGGTTAAAGTAGACACATTCATCCAGACCGGTAGGAAGGGTGGAGTCGGGCAGCCAGGTGGAGAGGGACGGTGCCAAAAAAAACAGTGGCTGGCGGACCCTGGGTGTGCAAGGTGGAAGCAGGTGGACCCAGCGAGGAGGCAGATTGTGGAGGGGCGCAGTGCACAAGGTGGCTGGCTGACCGGGAGGTCCCATATTCAGATGCAGATAAACCAGGCAAAACTGGGGAGTGAGACAGACCCCTCAACCCAGGGCTCCAGTGCAAAGAAATAAAGCCTCAAATCACTGATTGAAGACACCTGTTGGGGGTGAGGTGTGGGGAGAGACTCACCCCCCTCACAGGAGAGTTTGTCAGAGAGACCCACAGGGTCCTAGAATGTGCACAAGTCCACCCACCCAGGAATCAGCACCAGGAGGGCCCAGTTTGCTTGAGGGAAGTGGCAGAAGGGACTGAAATCCAGCAGAGAGCAGAGCAAGTGCCATTGTTCCCTCTCGGACCCCTCCCCTACATACATCATCACAACCCAGAGACTGGGTTGTCCCACCCTGCTGAACACCTAAGGCTCCGCCCCTCATTATGTATCAGGCACGTCAAGACAAAAAAAATGGCCCAAACAAAAGAACAGATCAAAGCTCTAGAAAAAATAAATACAAAGAGATAGCCAACCTATCAGATGCACAGTTCAAAGTGCTGGTGATCAGGATGCTCACAGAATTGGTCGAATTTGGTCACAAATCAGATGAAAAAATGAAGGCTACACTAAGTGAAATAAAGGAAAATGTACAGGGAACCAATAGTGATGGGAAGGAAACTGGGACTCAAATCAATGGAATGGCCCAGAAGGAAGAAACAAACAAACAAACAAACAGAAAAGAATGAAGAAACAATTCTAAAAAGTGAGGAGAGGCTTAGGAACCTCCAGGACACCTTTAAACGTTCCAACATCCAAATCATAGGGGTACCAGAAGGGGAAGAGGAAGAGCAACAAGTGAAAAACTTATTTGAACAAGTAATAAAGGAAAACTTCCCCAATCTGGCAAAGGAAATAGACTTCCAGGAAGTCCAGGAAGCTCAGAGAGTCTCAAAGAAGTTGCACCCAAGGAGGAACACACCAAGGCACATCATAATTACATTAGCCAAGATTAAAATAAAGGAGAGAATTCTAGAAGCAGCAAGGGATAAGGGGACAGTCACCTACAAAGGAGTTCCCATCAGACTTCTCAGCTGATTTCTCAAAAGAGACCTTCCAGGCAAGAAGTGGCTGGAAAGAAGTATTCCAAGTTGTGAAAGGCAAGGACCTACATCCAAGATTGCTCTATCCAGCAAAGCTTTCATTCAGAATGGAAGGGAAGATAAAGTGCTTCTCAGATAAGGTCAAGTTAAAGGACTTCATCATCACCAAGCCCTTATTATATGAAATGTTAAAGGGACTTAGAAAAAGAAGATAAAAATATGAACAATAAAATGACAGCAAACTCACAGTTATTAACAACCACACCTAAAACAAAAGCAAAAGCAAACTAAGCAAATAGCTAGAACAGGAACAGAACCACAGAAATGGAGATCACGTGGGGGGTTAGCAACAGGGGAGTGGCAGGGGGAGAGAGGGGGAAAAGGTATCAAGAATAAGTAGCATAGATGGTATTAGAAAATAGACAGGGGAAGGGTAAGAATAGTATGGGAAATGTAGAAACTAAAGAACTTATAAGTATGACACATGGACATGAACTAAAGCGGATGAATGTGAGTGGGAGAGGGTGTTCAGGGGGGAATGAAGGGGGGGAAATGGGACAACTGTAATAGCATAATCAATAAAATATATTTTAAATAAAGACTCTCAGCTGATCTCTCAACAGAAACATTTTAAGCCAAAAGGGATTGGCATGAAATATTCAGTGATAAAAAGCAAGGACCTATGACCAAGACTCCTTTACCCAGCAAGGCTATCATTTCAAATTGAAAGAGAAATAAAAAGCTCCCTAGACAAAAATAAATAAATAAATAAATAAATATATTTTATATATATATATATATAATCCCTAAACCAGTTCTTCATCACTAAATCAGTATTAAAATAAATGTTAAAGATCTTCTAGAAGAAGAAGGAGAAGGAGAAAAGAAGAAAACAGAGGTACATAATTATAAAGAATAAAATGGGAAAAAATATATACCTATCAAATCACTCTGGATGTAAATGTCTTAAATGTTCCAATCAAAAGACATAGGGTAACTAAATGGATGAGAAAACAAGACCTGTATATATATCCTATCTACAAAAAGACCCACCTCAGATCAAAAGATACACACAGGCTAAAAGTAAAGGAATGGAAAAAGTTATTTTACTGCAATGGAAATGAAAAAAACCTGGGGTAGCAATAGTAATCTGACAAAACAGATTTTAAAATGAAGGCTATAGTAAGAGACAAAGGACATTACATAAATATAAAAGGAGCAATCCAGCAAGAGGCCATACCCCTTGTAAACATTTATGCACCCAACATGTGAGCACCTAAATATGTAAAGCAAATCTCAATGGACACAAAGGGAGAGAGCGACAGAAATACAGTCATAGTTGGGAATCTTGATACCTCATTGACATCAACGGGTAGATCTTCCAGACGGAAAAATCAACAAGAAACAGTGGCCTCACATGGCACACTATAGACCAGATGGATTTAATTGACATCTTCAGAGAATTTTAAACCAAAGCAGCAGAACATACATTCTTTTCAAGTGCACATGAAACATTTTCTAGGATAAACCACATGTTAGAACACAAAACAAGTCTCAATAAATTTAAGAAAACGGAAATCATATCAAGCATATTCTCTGACAATAATGGCATCAACCTAGAAACCAATAACAAAAATAAACTCTGAAAAGTACACAAAGATATGGAAGCTAAATAACATATTACTAAACAGTGAATAGGGTAACAGATAAGGAAAAAGCCTAAAGATACCTTGAAACAAATGAAAATGAGAACACAAACACCCAATATCTGCAGGACACAGCAAAAGCAGTCCTAAGAGGGAAATTCATAACACTACAGGCCTATCTCAAGAAACAAGCTTTTCCTACCATCTTGATAAAATCCAGCACCCATTTATAATAAAAACGCTCAGCAAAATGGGCAGAGAGGTAACATTCTTTAACATAATGAAGGCCGTATATGACAAACCCACGGCCAACATCATACTCAGTGAGCAAGAGCTACAAGCATTTCTCCTGGGAATAAGACAGAGATGTCTGCCGTGACCACTCCCACTCAACGTAGTGCTGGAAGTCCTAGCCACGGCAAACAGACAAGAGGAAGAAGTAAAAGGTACCCCAATAGGAAAGGAGCAAATAAAACTGTCATTATTTGCAGAAGACATGATATTATACATAGAAAATCCCAAATATTCCACCAGTTACTGCTAGAACTGATGAATGAATTCAGTAAAGTAGCAGAATACAAAATAAATATCCAGAAATCAGTTACATTTTTATATGGTATCAAAGAACTATCAGAAAAAAAATAGCTCTCGAATTCTGGCCAAGATGGAGTCGCAGGTAGATATATTATGCCTCCTGGCACAACCAAAAGAAGGACAACAACAAACTTAAAAACTAAAAGTAGCCAGAACTCCCAGAAAATAAAACTGTATCAAAGTCCAACAACCAGGTAGGAGGGGCGGAGACAGGCAGCCAGGTAAAGAGGACATGCAGCGACATGGTGGCTGGTGGACGGGGTGGGCCCACATTTGCGTGCAGATAATCTGGGAGAAAAAACTGGGGAGTGAGACAGACCCAGCAATACCAGTTTCCAGCACGGTGAAATAAAGCCTCAAAACCTGTGGCTGTAAAAACCTGTGGGAATTGCAGCAGCAGTACAAACTCCTAACCTCAGAGGAGAGTTCATTGGAGAGACCCACAGGGCCCTAGAACTTGCACAAACCCACCCACCCAGAAATCAGCACCAAAAGGGTGCAATTTGCTGGTGGGTAGTGGCGGAAGTGACTGAAAGCCAGAAGAGATGAGCAGGCAGCATTGTTCCCTCTTGGACCCCTCCCCCACATACAGTGCCACAACACACCAAGTGGATTGCTCTGCCCTGGAGAATACCTAAGATTCTACCCCTTACAAGGTAAAAAAGAAAGGGGAGACAAAGAAATATGGCCCAAATGAAAGAACAGATCAAACTCCAAAAACAGAACGAAGTGATGAGGAGATAGAAAACCTATCTGATGCAGAGTTCAAAACACTGGTAACCAGAATGTTCACAGAAATGATTGAGTATGGACACAAAATAGAGGAAGAAGTGAAGGCTATGCAAAGTGAAATAAAGAAAAATATACAGGGAACCAACAGAGAAGGGAAGGAAACCGGGACTCAAATCAACAATTTGGAACAGAAGGAAGGAAGAAATATTCAACTGGAACTGAATGAAGAAACAAGAATTCAGATAAAGAAGGAGAGGCTTAGGAACCTCTGGGACAACTTTAAACATTCCAACATCCTAATCATAGAGGTGCCAGAAGGAGAAGAGGAAGAGCAAGAAGTTGAAAACTTATTTGAACAAATAATGAAGGAAAACTCCCCCATCTGGCAAAGGAAATAGACTTCCAGGAAGTCCAGGAAGCTCAGAGAGTCCCAAAGAAGTTGGACCCAAGGAGGAACATGCCAAGGCACATCACACTTATGTTACCCAAGATTAAAAATAAGGAGAGAATCTTAAAAGCAGCAACAGAAAAGGAGACAGTTATCTACAAAGGAATTCCCAGAAGACTACCAGCTGATTTCTGAAAAGAAACCTTTCAGGAAAGAAGGGGCTGGAAAGAAGTATTCCAAGTCATGAAAGGCAAGGACCTACATCCAAGATTACTCTACCCAGCAAAGCTATTATTTAGAATGGAAAAGCAGATAAAGTGCTTCCCAAATAAAGGACTTCATCATCACCAAGTCCTTATTATATGAAATGTTAAAGGGACTTATCTAAGAAAAAGAAGATGAAACTATGAAGAGTGAAATGACAAGAAACTCTCACAACTATCAACACTGAACTTAAAAAACAAAAGATTTAATGCAATTCCTGTCAAGATACCAATGATGTATTTCACAGAACTGGAACAAATATTCCAAAAATTCATATGGAACCATGAAAGAGCCTCAATAGTAACGGCAATCTTGAGAAAGAAGAACAAAATTGGAGATCATGCTACATGATATCAAGCTATACCAAAAAGCCATAATATTGAAAACAGCCTGATACTGGCATAAAAACAGGAGTATGGATCACTGGAATGGACTAGAGAGCCCAGAAATAAACCCAGGCCTATATCAATTAATATTTGACAAAGGATGCAAAATATACAATGCACTAAAGACAGTTTGTTCAATAAATGGTGTTGGGGCTATTGGACATATATGTGCAAAAAAATGAAACTAGATCATCTTCCTTCACCATACACAAGAATAAACTCAAGATGGATAAATGACTTAAATATTAGACTCATGCTTGATGAAGGTTTATTGAGCAGCTAGTAGTATTTTTGGTTTAAATATTTTATTGTAGACTGGTTTATCTCTGCCTTGCCAATAGATGTCACTACAATCAATAGCAATTATTACTAAGATTTAAAAAATGTTAAGAATGTTCACATCGTATAAGAATTCAATAGTGGCTTCTAGCAGTATTTCTATGTTCATTTTACTAAACATATGAATTTATTTGCCCTCTCCTTTTGTTGTTGATTGGTCAAAATAGGGGAAATGTTGAGAAATAAAGGCTAACATTTAAGTTTTACATTTTATGTAAATTTTTTTCTCATTTCCTATAGTTAATTATCCTTTCTTCATCTTTATAATTAAGTAAAATATGTAAATTCTCTTTTTTGCATAACTGGAGATAGGTGATCATTTTATTTTAGTGGGTTTTTTATTTCGAAAACTTCCAAACCTTCATCCCCTGACATAATTTGAAAGATATTTATTGCAACTATAAACAAACAAGCAAAAGTATTGTTACGATCTTTTGAGCAGCATTTAAAGTATGTTCAGATGTTCTTCACGTTTTATATATGATCAGTGATCAGATAGATGACTCATTATTCTACATTTTACAAACAAGGCCAGGAGTTACTGTAGTAATTAATAGAAAGGTAATTCTGAAGAAGCTGCATTTGGTTACAAGTATATGAATATTTTTGGGTGTGTTTGTGTGGGGCAAGATAGGAGATGCAATGTAGATTTTTAAATGAAGTTTAAGAAACCTCAACTTTTCCTCTAGTGATTTTTCTGAAGCTTCTGGGGGTTTTTGCTTCATAATATCCCCACCCCCCACCCCCAAAAGCTACCTTGAAGACTTGACAGCTTAAACAGAATCTTTACTGCATGTTCAGAATGTTAGTGAGACACAAATGAATCTGGCTAGGGGACGCCACATGTTCAATGTGGTTCACCGGTTTCTTTGTTGTGAAAATGATTGAATGCTGTGAGCACCAAGGAGGGAGTAAGTTGATGACGGTCGCACTCACTTCGGACAGGCTCAGATCAACTGCTGCTTCCTTTTAATCTGCATTAGAAAGACGCAATTAACGTGATGAAGTGTTTCTCAGCAGGAAAATTGGGTCATTAAAATTATATTAATTGAAGCTGGCCACAAAATGAACGGTTTCGTTTGTCTTGCCTCCTGCTCTGGTATAGAGCTATCATCCTGATGCTCGCAGGGTAACTGGGTGCCACAGTCGGCAGCGCGAAGCATCTGAGGGTCAGATGTTGGGAAGCTGGGATTTTGCTTCTCTGGGCGTACTTTCCCAGGCAGCTTTTACCTACTGGCAGATGTGACCGTTAGCTTGAGAGGCAGCTGGAAATTAGCTTAATTGATTGCTTCTCATGATAGAAATAGACTGACAACTTGCGCTTACAGAGAATAAAATCTGAGGGGTAAAAAAAAAAAAAAATAGGCCCAAGGTCGACAGCAGAGAGAGGGCAGAATCTGGTGAGGATCTGACTGCTTCCAGCATTGACTGTGTAACAGGAATGCAGATACCCTGAAGGGAAGGAGCAGTGGAGCAGCAATGGTCCAAGGGGGGTTCCCAGGTAAGATGTCTGTGCCTCTGTGATCTGTGGTTGTTTTGGAATGCAGTCTGAAGCTGAGTATTGGTGCAGAATGTGGTCTTAAAGATTTGAACAATAATCAGCTAAGGCATTTATCTTCAGTGAGAGAGTAAGGGTACATATGCATGTACAAAGCCATTGCATGTTAGAGACAAACCTTTAAAATTTTCCATTCATCTGTATGGTAGCTGGTATCATCTGTATGTTTTTGAAAAGTAGAGTAGTTTATCAGACTGTCAAGAATGTGCTAGTGGGTGCTGTGCCAAAATTCTTAACACTGTGTTCATGCAGGATCCTCTGCTTCCAGAATTGTAATTCAGAAGTCACTCTCCTGGATATTTATTATTATTGTTATTTGTTCTCCACTGTAATCGGAAGGGAAGATGATTTACATTACAACAAGGTTATTCTGATTAATTTTAAAAATACTGACCATTCAGCATTTTGTTGTAGTTGAAAGCAGACTATCATTAAGGAATCATAATAGTAAATAGAAGACTGCTTTTTCTAAATTGCAAAAGAGCACCGCAAATATTATTTTCTAATTGTGATTGAAGTCTCATTCATCTAAACATACACATTCAAATTCATTAGGGGTGGGGGCTCACTTGGAAGTATCATCGAGAACTTCCTTGTTAACGTGCAGTTCTTGAAATCATTCCTAGATTGGTGATAAAATTTCATGCAGTAAATTACTCTCTTTAGTATGTGCTTTTGCCTGACTTCTAAAAATTGATTTATTAATATCAGAGCTTTTTAAAAACCGAAGATACAGCGTATTTAGGCATCATAGGGGTCTTCTTGCCTAAGAATGCTTGCCTGAGGGAAGCAGCTGTAAACTCGAAGAGTTAGACGTCACATCACAACCTTCCTTCTCTTTTCCAGCAGTGCCCATGCAAATTAGGCTATTTCTGCTGCAACAATGAGATATATGCTGCATTCCGATTTAAGCAAAGCAAAATTTATTCCTGCCTATGCTGTCAAAATAATTGAGCAAGAACTTTTCTTTTGACTGAAATATAATTTCCGAGGATTTTAGTGTTGGAGTCCTGAGCTATCCTGTATCCAGTTTTGTTATTTTGATGTAGAGGGAATGGTATTGCTCTTACGTGGTTGCGTCACAGTTTCCCTGTAGTGACAACTGTCTGTATTGTGTTTCTTTCCAGCCTGTAGTTGGAATTGCTTGCATCTGTCTGTCGTCCTTCCAAGGCTGCTCAGACTAGTGTTGACAAGACAACAATGGGTCCTGAGTATTTGTGAACCCTGCCTGCTGTCCTTTAGACTGCTTAGAGCAGTCTGTTTGTTTTCCTTTTGTTTTAGGAAGTTTCTTGATTTTAAAATCAATCTCCAGACTAAAAATATCTGTGTGCTTCAGTCTCCTTAGGGTAACCTGCTCTCCCTGATAATTTCCTTAATCTCTGCCTCACCATCTTGAAGTTGCCCCTGGCCAGGCTTCACAAACCCCAGCAGGACCTCCAGAGTCCCCACAGTGGGCTTTCTCGAAATCGAATAGGTTATATCTAGTCGGTAGTAATTTCTGTCTCTTTTGCATTTTATTAAAAAAATATATGAAGTTGAATTTTTAGTAAGTTATTAGCTATAAATGTATCTCATAAGTGAACATGTATTTACATTTTATATATAGGTTACTTTTTCAGTGTTTCTGGTCAGGATTAATTGTTCATGGTTTTCATAACAAATATAGACAGCGTTTATCAAGGGTTTCTATTTACATGTATGCACACATATTTAACTCTAAAGTATTTTAATACTTTGCAATAGTGTTTATATTACAACTACTGCTCTGCATTCAGTTAATTTTAATAGCATCTTTCTAGTTCATGTCTCTTTTTGGCATATATGTATACTTTTCACATTAAAGCAGTTTATTTGAAGGGTGCTCAAAAATTAACCTTCAATGAATACATTTCGTATACATGTGAAATGATAAAAATATGTTTAGGTTAGAACTCTTACTGGCATATTTTACAAAAAGTTATACATAGGATGATAAATAAAAGATAAGGCCTCAGTCTGTAAATAACTTACTTTTTCTTTTGTACTGCCTAGAAACTTGTTATTTTAAATGGGTTTATGCTGCTTTGATATCAGTGGTATTATGCCACTTGAAAATATTTCAACTTTGTATATATATCAATATAGGTTGAACACTCAATTTATTCAGCTTGAACAAAGAGTATTGCAATTTAAATTAGGGAGGTAGTGTATAACAATTAAGTAGCAATTAAAGGTATTTTCTTACAGAGACTGTCTCTTTTTTGGTGAATACAATGGGGAGGTAAGAAATATTACTCTTAGATTTCCATTATATTTTCTTATTTACATAGTTCTGTATTTTAAAAAATATATATGTTTTATTACATTTATAATAAACCAAGACTCTCAGAGACTTGCATAGCATAAAGAATCCATATTGCATATTGTGATTATATCTGCCCTAAGTCAGTTAGTCCTATAATTCCTATAGTACAGAGAGTAAAACTCCCTTTGCAGAAAGCTTAGGATGGCTCACCTGTGGGCTGGTGGAAGTGTGACATAACCTCGGTGACCGTGGTGGTCTAACACTAAAAATGTTTGAAGCCTCATACAGTCCTAAGCCTGAGAGGAGAAATACACTACTGTGATCTCTGCCCTCAAGGAGTTTGTAACCTTCCTCAAAAGAGAAAGTGTACACAGGTACAAATGCAGTGGAAGGCCCTCTAGAATAAAGACTGAGCTTGAGAAGTTGGCGGCATTGGCAGGAATATGGCAGATCCAGACTTGGGAGTCCTCTAAAAGGCAAAGAAATGTTACAAGCTGGGAGTGGAGGACGAAAAGGGCAAAGACATGCTGTGCCAAGAGGGGGTGCGTGGAAGATACTAACAGAAAAGCAAATGGACAAAGTAAGGACAGATTTTAGGGGAGCAAGGATTCTAAACTTAAAGTTCAAGAATTTGTTATTTTCTGAAATGGAAATTATTATAATGACGCCTAACCCATTTCTGGAGACATTTTTGAATATTGAGATAAAATTTATAATTTCATTTCTTTACTTTTTTTGGAGTACTTATGTTCTAGGCACTGTGCTAAATGCTTTATGACATTATTTTCTTCAATCCATATAATGAGTTTTTTTAAGTCTCTTACAGTCTAAATGACTCCAAAGCCTGCACTTTTAACAAGTTTTAACTTTGAGTATTTTCAAGGATCTTCTGAAATAATCCATTCCATTGGCAAAGACAAATTGAATACTATTCTCCTTTTCAGTCGTTGGGCAATTAGACACGTAATTAGAATTAAAAAAAAAAATACAGACGTGCTGAATTCCGAAAAACATTCATTATATTTTTCTGCAAACCACATTTTAATATTAAAAGTTCCAATTTAACAAGAAGTCACAAGCCCAAGGGAGCCGACTTGGGAAAGGCGATGGAGGCGTGCCCTCAGTCCTGAGGGTGGCGTCTGTCCCGGTGGCTGTCACACACAGCACTGTGCAGGCCAGGCTCCTCGGTGCCAGCAAACCTACCTTCCGTTACTGGGAAGCTTCTCTATTTGGAGGAGAAATGGCAGGTCTCCTGGTGTTAACCAGAATGGAATGGGTAGGCATCTAAGGTGAAGCAGACGCTCGGATGGAATTTTTCAATTTAATTATATTTTGAGTCACTCGAGATTTTCACGTTTATCCTAGATGAGATGGAAAGGTATTAGCATTTGGATAAATGTTTCGCATGCGGTGTGTGGGTTCTTGGTTTCATGCTGCCCATATCTGCTTCAGGTTTTCAATATCTGAGTATTTCAGAAGCCAGTACGGATACAAGAGGGCTCTGGGAATGAGCAGGTATCACCTGTCAGCTGCATAAAGCTTAAGATCTAGGCTAAAAAGTTTATATCTAATGGACAGCTTACTGGCTTCCCATCTAAGTGTTTGCTTGAGCACATCTGATACTTCTTGGGAATGTTTGGATTGTTCCTGCACGAATAAAAGTGTACATAGTGGTAGCCTAACAACAAACACAATTATGCTGGTTAAGGCTGCTCATCTGTGCTGTGTGAAATCTCTGAAACAGCTCTCTGCTCCTGTACAAAATTAACTTAAGATGCTTTGGTTCTTCAAATGAATGATTGCCAAGGTGCATTTATACAGTATAATAATTTTCAAGTTGTGTAGTCCCATTTATTTTTTTAACCCTCACCTGATGATGTATTCATTGATTTGAGAGAGAGAGAGAGAGAGAGAGAGAGAGAGAGAGAAACATCAATCGGTGGGCTCCATGACCAGGGCTCAAACCCGCAACCTAAGCATGTACCCCGATCAGATATTGAACCCACACCTTTTGGTGTATGGACAATGCTCCAATCAACTGAGCCACCCAGGCAGGGCTGTAGTCCCCCGTTTTGATTGTTCTTCAAGAAGGATCACTTTGGCAAATATGCAATCCGTGTTTTCACACCACAGAACCTACAAAGACTAGCTCCCTATTTTCAGTCCCTGGAGAGTCTATAATTTTTATCACATATCTGTGTTCTTATTTCTTTTAGTTTGTGCTTCAGTCATCACCCCTTCCATGTGTTTTTGGTGCTAAGATTAGCATTTAGATGTCAGTCTCCTCTATCTCCAAAGCTTAGGTCATTGTAGATGTTCAATAAATGTTCTTTGAACTGGTGTAGAAAAAGCCATTTCTCCATGTAACCTAATGAATATTTATGAGAAAATGGCCAAATCTATGCAATTTATAAATTGGGCATTCTCTTGGAACAGTAGCTTACAAAAGAAGATGAAATCATTCAACCATCTCAATGTATTACTCAAGAAGTTCTTTTTATGGGCTACAATGTGCAATGATAAGGAAAGGACATATTCTCCCATTGGAGCAATGGAGTTTGGGGGGAAAATCCAGTAATCATAAAGTTCTTATGAGGAATTTATGTAATTGAGGAGGGTAGGCAGTAGGATAATGGGCAGATGAGTTTATCTTCCTACTCTCAATCCATTGTTTGCTTTTTCTGAAGAAATCTGTAATATGATTTATTCATGCATGCGTTTAGTAAACAAAATAGTTTCTTGGTCAGGTAGGAGAAAGCAACAGTGTTTCATTTTGTAACCAGTAGAACTGTGGTGCAAGGTGAGCTAATTTTAAATTAATAAATTATTCTAAGATTCAGCAAACTACAGCCTGTGGGCCAGATTTGACCTGCTGCATGTTTCTGTAAATAAAATTTTATTGGAACATAGCCACACTCATTCATTTACCATATTTTTCAGACCATCGGATGCACCTAGGTTTTAGAGGAGGAAAATTGGGGGAAAAAATTTGAAGCAAAAAATGTGGTAAAATATTTAATAACATAAATAGCATGATATTTCACTAATGTAAATGTAAGCAGAACTCAACAGCAGCATTAACAACCATTATTCCTCCCAAATTTGGGGCAGGGGTGGGAGTGCGTCTTATAGTCTGAAATACACTACATATTGTCTCTAGTGCTTTTGAGCTACGAAAACCAGCAGAGTTGATTGGTTGCAACAGAGACCATATGGCCCATGAAGCCTGAAATATGTACTGCCTAGCTCTTATCAGAAAGTTTGCCAACCTCTGAGTTATGTCATAGAAGTAAAAACTTTGAATCAGGTGTGGGTTCAAATCCTGCCTTATAGCTAGCTACCTGTGTAGCCTTGTGCAAATTACTTATTACAAAATGATCTGTTTTTTATTTATTTTCCTCTAAATGGAGATAATACCACCAGCCATAAGTTTTTCCAGGTGATTATATGGCATGAAATATATAAAGTATTTCATTGGTTGATTTTTTAAATAGTAAACACTACAAAAAGTTAGCTATATACAAAAAAATGCGTTAGTTGGTATATTTATTTTCCCTGTTCAAGATTGAAAGTTTCAATTTTGTTTGTTGTTATGTATTTATCTTATAGATACAATTGGTGATATAATTTCTAACTTTCCATACTTTGATGTCATAAATTTTGTCAACCAGGTTAGTTACAGTTGAAACATCATTGTAATTTTTCTGGCAAATGGTGGTAAAAAATGTTGAATCAATTTAACAATTTTTTACTGATCAGAATACTGTAATATAAAATATCCTCATGTGCCCTGGCTGAAGTGGCTCAGTGGACTGAGTGCTGGTCTGGGAACCAAAGGGTTGCTGGTCTGATTCCCAATCAGGGCACATGCCTGGGATGCCGGCCAGGTCCCCAGTAGGGGACACCCAAGAGGCAACCATATGTTGACATTTCTGTCCCTCTCTTTGTCCTCCCCCCCCCTCAAAAATAAATAAATAAAATCTTTAGGAAAAAAGAAAAATTCTTTAAAACAATAAAAAATTGTCATGAGATTAAAAATGCACATTTTGTCTCTGCCCCCCAGGACCTGACACACATGCCCCAGAGCCATGGTTACCTCCTAAGTGATAGCACCGGGAGCACCTCTGGTTCTCATGTTTGTCTTTGACCCTGGCCCTGGCACAGGGCTCCTGAAACCCTTGCAAATTCTCAAGTTACTGTTGCACTAGGAGCATCTTTTGTTCTAATGAGGCAACTCTGGGTGGGCTCCTGGAGGGAGGCTGGTCACCAGAAAGACCAAGCCATGATTGGAAGCTTAGAATTTCCCCTCTCCCCTCCTCCGGAGAGGGTAGAAGGGATGAAAATGGAATTAATAATTGATCATGCCTATGTAAGGAAGCCACCATACTTTTATTGATATAGGGTTATTCATTATGCTTTTAGAGTCATGAGAATAGCATTCTTGGGCTATTTTTAATTCAGTACGTCTTGTTAATGCTTGTGCAGAGGACACACTCAGTATATATTAAATGAATGCGTGAGTGGATGAATACTGGGATATGTAAAAACACACAGAAGGTATGTCAGTGGGAGGGGTTTGGGCATTGACTGTGTTCTTCTGTTTCTTGATATTTTTTTTCTTCTTGAAAGATTTCTTTCAAATATCCTGTGTGGAGTTCAGTTTTGAATTATTTGTACGAAGCAGTTTTAGAGCTGACCAGAAGACATGAGGCAAGTCGAGCTAGAAGCATAGAGTAATTGGATACGGTGTGTGGGGTAATGATGCAGGGTTTTGAACGAGGAGAGACTGTTAGTTTAGTCAGCAGAGGACTGTTAAAACTATTGAGAAAGAGGAAGTAATCTTCTCTTTATAATGTAACGTGCTGATAGAGTACAAGGGGGATGATAATAGAGAACTCCTTGGAAGATACATCAGCTAGGATTAATTCCCCACTGTGAGTGAAGAAACCCTAAAGTAATAGTCATTCTAAAGGACAGAGATCCATTTTCTCACGGTATGAGTCTGGAAGCGGGCACTGCACGGTGTCTGGGACCCACGCCCCTTTGTAGCGGTCGCTGTTCGGTGCCTCACCTCCATTCCCCACATGCCCTCAGAGTCTAGATGCCTCACCTCCATTCCCCACATGCCCTCAGAGTCTAGAGGCTAACGGCTACTTTGTTTTAGGCTAATGGCTACTTTGAATGTTGGTTTCAGTATTAAATTTTTTTAAAAAGCATATGAAAGACCTTGGTGCAATGCCAAATATAAAACTCATTCTCAGTAGGTGTTATTTGCCTTTAAATATATTACTGTCTTTAATATCATCTGCATTCATCTCGTAACTGTTTTTGATTTCTATAAGCTAAAAGGGACATAATTTTTTAGTGACCATAGTGGTTCTCAAAGTGCAGCTCTCGCCTCCCACTCCCCTACATGTCAATCAAAGAAGCATGTTTTATTTCTGTTCTTGGACCTCATGGGGTGGAATTAAGGCCCAGGAGGTGAAGGAGTTCAGCTGACCAGGGACACAGTAAACCAGTGACAAAGGCAGATGGGGAGGAATAGAGAGGGCACCGCAGACTGGGCTGGGGGGTAATCACCATGTTCAAGAGTTGCAGGTGTGTGGAGCTCTGGGCTTCTGCAAAGTTAGGAAAGTAGAGTAAGAGTGGGAAGCAGAACCAGGTGTTGTGCTGTACCTGGCCTATTACCCCCAAACTACTCAAACACATAGTTACTGTTGTTATCTTCACTTCGTACATGGGGTAACTGAGGGAGGAAGGGGGTTCATCAATCCAAGGTTTTCCAATTGCAAGCAGCAGAGGTAGGATTTGAACACCCATAGTTTCACTCGAGTCCATGCTCTTAGTCACCAGATTTTATTGCCAATTTAACATTTAGATAGTCCAAGGACAAGGGACTCATGTCAGTAGAGTGAGACGGGAAGATCCAGGCTCCCCCGGAACACTCACCTGGGAATTCATTCAGGGATCTGTTGTATAGGATTTAAAGTGGACTTAGGGTGCCCTTTGTACTGGTAGCTTAGATCTTCTAAGGCTAGTGCCCCCTCACCTTTGTTTTTGAATGGTAATCTGTTAGGGTCATAAAATTACATTAAAACTTAAGCAAAGTGCATTATCAGAAAAGACAAACCTAAAAAAATATTTAGTCTCCCATCCTTAACTTCTTGTGGATACAAGTCAAGTGTTATTTAACTGAGTGCCTACTATGTGCCAGATACTGTGATAGGTGCTGGGGATACAGAATAAGTGAGACCCAGGTCTGGTTCTCAAGGATCCCCAGTCCTTCGAGGAAGATGAATCAGTCAGCTTTTGCAGTGGAGGAAGGGCCTTGACAGAGAAAAGCTCTGACCGTGCTTTGGAATAAGGGAAAGGACTTTGAATTCTGCCCAAGAAGTCATGGAACTCTTTGAGCATTGTACAGAGTTAATAAGGCGTAGAAAATCAGAGGAGCCATGATATTATAATGTGGCTAGAGTGCATTATACAAGTGCGCATGTCAGAAAATGGAGCTACAAAAGAAACGTTTACTGATTACTTTTATGCGTCTTGTACAGAGCAAGGACTCTTATGGACGTACAAGGTTGTCAAAAATGTAAGGGGTCATTTTATTTTTTCTTTAGCTTACTAAATTTAAGAACTCTCCTTTTATTCTTAAAATCTTGATTTTTTTCTAAACATTTTTGTTTTCCTAATTTCACCTTGAATTATATTTTGAGTTTAAATTTCCATTCAAGGAAAGGTATCTTTAACAAGTATCCAGGACCGCTCTTTATAGGATTGATCTGACTATTTGTTAGATAAAAGATGGTGTGCTAAATACAATTCCCTATTAGCTTTTAAAGACATGTGTGGCTTATAATTTATAAAAGAGACAGTGATTTATGTTAAAATAGCAATTCTGCCCTTTACTAGCTGATTTTCTTGGTGGCTAACTTAATTCTTCCTGGCCTCAGTATTTCTTATTTCTAGAAAGCACTATTGAAGTATGAAATGATGTCACTTGTTTGACGGTAACTGTGACTCCAAAGGCAGCATCCGTTGTTGTCAGAAGCTTGAGTTCAGAAGTGCCCCTAAGAGATTTTAGATTCGTCTTCCGCAGATGTTCCCTTGCTTGCTTTCCTCCTCTGCTGTTCCTTTGCCTTTCTATTTTGCTTGCTTATTCCAGCCTCATCCCTTCTCATTTATCTTTCCTTTTATCTTGTGAGAGCAGTTGTTCACCAACGTACAAGATCCTGTCCAGGTTCTGTTGGCTGCTTTCAGAGTGTGATCAATATGAAGACAAGACGCAAATGAGAAAAGACAGTTCCTTTTTCATGTTATCATCTCCACTGCCTAAGAAAAAACCTAAAGGTTATTAAAGACCAAGACCTTAAATGGTGCAAAAATACCGACCCCAGGAGGCAACAAGCATGTCTTCCTCTGTGGGAAGGAGATGAATGATGAGTCTGGTCAGTTTATTTTGACAGTCGTTGGTGTCTGTTCTGTATCTTCATTATAATCATCTTAGCTACCCGTTTTTTAGAACTTCATCTTTTCTGTTGATTTCTTCGGCTCTGTGGGATAGATGCTTCCTTCCTGCAGCAGCTTCTCTGCAGAATATATATGTGATTTTCTTCCTAACGCAGTTGTCATTTTGGCAAATGCATATCTAAATCACAACGTATCCTTAAATAAAATTTAAAGGGTTAACTTTTTTTTTTGATGGACTCTATCTTCTTCCTTCCTTCTTCCTTCCTTCCTCCCTCCTTCCTTCCTTTCTTCATTGTGGTAAAAACTATTATGAACAGTTGCTGTGAACATGGGTGTTCAAATGTCTCTTCAAGACCCTACTTTTAACTTTTTTGCATATATTCCCAGAGGTGGAATTGGTGAGTCCTATGATAATTCTATTTTTAATTTTTTGAGACATCATCATACTATTTTCCATACCAGCTGCACTGTATTACATTACTACTAATGGTGGACAAGCGTTCCAGTTTCTCCATAACCTTATTAACATTTGTTTCCTGTTTTTTTTTTTTCAATAGTAGCCATCCTAATGGGTGCAAAGTGGTACCTCATTGTGGTTTTGATATGCATTTCTCTGATGATTAGTAATGTTGACAACTTTTCATGTCTTTATTGGCCATTTGTGTATCTTCTTTGGAGAAATGTCTTTTCATGTTCTCTGCCGTTGTTTTGTTGTTGGGTTGTAGGAATTCTTTAATATTCTGGATATTAATACTATGTAATTAAAACTGTTTTATGTGTTACTTTAAGTTTTACAACTGCAGTAGATAATAAAGGGAAGTTTTGGCTGGTTAAGGAATAAACCTCAAGTATTAAAGCTACCGTGGGCTAGGCATTAAGCTAAACACTTTAAGTTTTTTATTTCTATCGTTTGAAATTCCTAAGACAAGAAAGATTATTGTTCTTATTTTAAAGATGGAAATGTGGGTTAGGTAACTTGCAGGAAGTCAACAGATACAATGTGGCATCAACAGAATTTGAACAGTAGTTCTTTTTCCTTCATTATGTACATTTTCCTGAAGATCTTTCTGACTCTAAGCCTCTTAGACTTTTTTTTCTGATTGAGTCTAATTTCACATACCTAAATGATAGTGTTTCCAATAATGATGAAACATCTGAATTACCCAGAAAAGATGTTCTCGGTCTAATCTTGGAGTCATTCATTAAACTTTAATTCTTAGGGGAAATAAAACTATTAATTAGAAATTTTGCCTAACTTAACCTGTTACTTAACAAATTCAGGTAATGAAGAATTTGTAAATTTGTTTTTTTGTAGTTTATTTATATATTTATGCTATACCTACTGTGGGCCAGGACCTCTGCCTACAGAAAACAGGTAGTTTCTTCTCTCGTGATAGTGGGGAACATGAGCAATGAACAACCGAAGACAACTGTGTGCACGCACACACACGCACACACACACACAGAGGCTGTTGAACGCCGGCTAGAATTCTACTTCTTCCCTTAACCTTGCTGTGACGGTTACTGGAACTAATGCGTATGTGCAGGTCCTCTGGCAAACAGAGCCCGATGGCTTCTGAAGCAGGAATACAGAGGGAAGTTTGCTTCCAAAGTATCAGTCACTAAGGGGCCAGGTAAACTTGGCCGATACCGTATTGTATTCCTTTTTCTGCATGCTACTCCCTTTCCCTTCAGTTACTGGAAACTGCCACGTTTCCCCTGCAGAAGACGTAATGAAACACCTTCACACTGTCAGCGCCACCGCTGAGCTCCGTGATGCGTCTCCAGTCTCCAGCGCGGAGCGTTGGCTGGGCGTTACCGCGTGGCTGGCTCATGACCAGAAAGCGAAGTCAGCCCGGCCCCAGCACGTTTCTGCTACGCTATAGCCGTGAGGAGCTTGCGACTCGGTGCTTTTGTGATGATTAAAGAACCATATTCTCTATTCTCCTGGTGAATAAAATGTACAAGTGATTATAAAAAGTGTTTTCTTAAATTACATTTGGCTTTTCTCACTGCTGTTGTCAAAATCAGAACATTTTTACAGGTCTTTCTTAAGACTTAGTAAAACTCCGAGGTCCATAATAAAGGCCATTAAGGCTTTTGCTCTTGGACAGATACTTATTGTAGGTTTTTCAACAGTATTCTTTAATGTGTGTAAGAACTACATAGAGATCTGTTTTTGTTTTTTTTTTTAAAATCATAGTGATTCCTCGGCTGCATCCAAAGATTTAGATTTTGTAGAGATGACATGGAGCCCTGAGAACTGAACTTTACACGGAAGTACCCCTGGTGGTCTGTGGACCACTCTTCAGGTGTCACGGTGCCGTTACAGACAGGCTTCACGGGGCATATCCATCCAGACTGAGCGTGTGAGCCTATGTGTGTGAACAAGGGTGTGGGTGTGACTGTCTTCACTAGTTAGGGTGGATATGCGTTCCTCTGTATTTAATTTAAATTTATGTTTTCAGCCTATAGGTGGTAAATGAACTTGTACTTTGTAAATAGATCACTTGCCAACTGCATCTCCCCCACTGAATAGGTTGCCTTACCCCACATCCCTCAGCACCAGAGGGATTTGGCAGAGCAATCAGTTTCCTCATGGCAAGAAATAAGGAGTTGGGGTGAGATTTATAAAAAGGAGAGAAGAAGACAGCCTGCCTCAGACTTCAGTGTGGACCAGGCCTAACTGCCTCAACACCTGAGACCTGGAAGAGGGAAACTGCCCAGCTGACGAGGACTTCTGGATTCTGTTCCTTCCGGATTCTGTTCCTTCCGGATTCTGTTCTGCTACTGCCTTCAGACTGTGGCAGCCTCTGGGGTCCTTGGTGTCCTTGACTGTGAAAGCTCTGGCTGGTTTCTTTCCCTCTCCAAACTCAGTGTAATTCTTATGAGTTTAGGTACAGATTACAGAGGTGAACCTCTCTTAGTCTGTTGTTACGTGACTGAAAGAAAGATCCCAATCATATTTGGAATTACTTACGCTTTTGACAGTACCTAATTCAACCTTTCATTTCTCTTTTAATTCATCCTTATATCCTTAGCAAGTAGTAGGATGCCTGGCTTAGAGCAGGCATTCAGTACTTTTCTTTTTAATGAATAAATGGAATGAAGTTAGCAATTACTCCTTTTTTCTGAATCCTTGAGTTCATTTTTCCATTACAGTTGACCCCTTGACCCGTATTATATCCACTTCTCATCATTCTTAGGAGCATGGCAATGGCCTCCTAAGTGGTCTGGTTCCCCACTCCCCTCTGAGCCATTCTCCCCACAGATGAGTGCTACCTCATTGCCAAATGCTGTTCAGATGTTATCCATCACTGACTTAGCAGCAGTTCAGGCCTATCTTCTCCTTCATTTTGAGCTCCAAGTTGAATCCAGCAGCCATCTGTTATTTTTTTAATGGTCAGATTGATGATATATATTTGGAAAGAATTTTGGCTACCACTCATGCTTACATAATAACTTCCTTTCACATATTTGGGGTCTGTTAGCTGTTGATGAACTAAATCTTATTTTTATTATTTTTATTCTTTTATTGTTGTGCAATTACAGTTGTCTCCATTTTCCCCCCATTACTCTCCCCTGCCGTAACCACCCCCCCTACCTCCCACATTCAGTCCTCCCCTCCTCCCCTTGTCTTTGTCCATGGGTCCCTTATACAGATTCCTTGATGACCCTTCCCTTCCTTTGCCCCATCATCCCCTTTCCCTCCCCCACTGGTTACTGTCAGTTTGTCAATTTCCATGTCTCTGGTTATAAACCCATGTCTCTATGGTCAATTAATATTTGACAAAGGGGGCAGGAGCATAAAATGCAGTAAAAATAGCCTCTTCAGCAAATGGTGTTCGGAGATCTGGACAGCTACATGCAAAAAAATGAAACTTGACCCCCAACTTACACCATACACAAAAATAAACTCAAGATGGATAAAAGACTTAAATACAAGTCATGACACCGTAAAAGTCCTAGAGGAGAACATAGGCAGGAAATTTTCAGGTATTCCATGCAACATTATTTTCACCAATTTGTCCCCTAGGACAAAAGACATAAAAGAAAGAATAAAAAATGGGATTTCATCAAATTAAAAACCTCCTGCACAGCTAAAGAAAACATCAGCAGAATGAAAAGGGAGCCAACCATATGGGAGAATGTATTTGCCAGTGATGCCTCGGACAAGGGTTGCATAGCCATCTGTTGATGCTGCTGCACACCAGCTCACTCAAACTAAAGCGCCACCTTCGGTCCTCCGCTCCTTGCCTCTAAGGACCAGACCTCAATGTCCATTATCCTTTCCTTTCTTTTACCTCGGCTATCCCGACAGTGTGCAGGCCTTACTGATTTTACCCATCCAATTATTTTCTACCACCACACCCTAGCTTTGTCTCTAGTTCTTTATCCTCCAAAGTTCGTCCTGAACTTTCCTCTTCTCCCCTCTTTAAGTCACCCAGTGCGTACCGCTGCCGAATTAGACTCCCGAAGGCTGGGCTCTGGGGATTGCCCGGGCGTGTCCTCCTAAGCTATAAATGCCAGAAGGACCGAGGCAGGCTATAGACTTCCCCCGTCTGCCCCTGTAGCAGATGCGAACACAGCACGCTTCTTTATAGTTGTCCTCATATGGTGGGTAAACATAGGGGGTTGGGGTGGGTCAGACCCGAATTTGAACCCCAGGTCTACCGATGATTAATTGCGAGTTTGGGCAGATCCCATAACTTCCATGAGCCCCAGATTCATCATCTGCACAACTGGGCCATGAATCTGGTAGGAGTAGTAGGATGGTTTTGTTTTTCCTTTAGTTGTGAAAATTTTCAAATTAGTACATATGAAGTCATTTGTAAATATTGTATCTAGGAGAATGATATATGAATCCCCATAATTACCAAGGTTTTACTGTGCTTATTTGACCTATCCCTTATTTTTCTTTACTAAGATATTATTAAACCATTTCCACACATCAAATGACTTGTTAATTTCATCTGTACACGTGCATCTCTAAAAATAATAACCATAAGACCATTAATGTACCAAACATGATAATTCTTGGGTTTTATCTAATATGTAACCTATAATTAATGTATTTTTTACAGTTGTTTTCTTCAGGTCAGATTTCAAACAAGATCCTCATATTACATTATTTTATTCCTTTTTAAAATAGAAATTTATTGAAATATATACAAACAGGAAACTGTACTACAGTTTGATGAATTTCTACCCACTACCCAGGGCACAAAATAGAACTTTAATTTACTCCCACTCAGAAAAAGCCACTTTTTCTGATTCATTGTATCTTCCTTCTTCCTCAAAGGTAAATTCTGTCTTGAAGTCTAAAACCATAGACTAGCTTTGAATGATTTTGAAGTTGATATAAATTGAATCATGTGGTGTGTACACTCTTCTAGTTTGGTTTCTTTCACTCAACAGTCCATTTCTAATATTCAAACATGTTGCCTATAGCAGTGGTTGTTTTTCATGGTTGAATAAAGTTCTATTTTATGAACATGCCACAGTTGTTTATCCATTCTGCTGTAAATGGGCATCTTGAGGATTATATTTCATAGCACTGAATATACAAAGGGATCCGCATTGTGTCAGTGATATTTCAGTTAATGTTAACACAGTGCCTTGTTTAACGTTTGCTTATTGCATATTGACTCATTGGAATTTTGATTCATCTAATTGGGACATTTTAGATTTTCATTATTAGTTGGGGCTTTTCTTTTTTCTTACTCTATGGTCTCTTAAGGAAATAATCATAATGATTTTTGCTCTAATTGACTGCCTGAATTTTGTCTCTTTCAGTTTATGGTTGGTTTTCTTTTCTATTCTTTTATCTAATATGAATTGAATTTTTGTGAATGAAAGGAAATGACTTGACTTCCCCAGTTTTTTCCAAGTTCTGCATTAATACTTTGTTGTTTGATGCTGGCCCTGACTTTCACCTAAGATCATGGACTCCATAGCCAAACTTTCTGCTTTCAGATCCCAGCTTTACTATTCACTAGCTGTGTTACCACACAGGTTATCCACCTTCTCCGTGCCTCAGTTTCCTCTCCTGTAAACTGGGGATAATAATACCTATCAGATGCACTTTTTATAAAGACTAATTGAGTTAAACAATGGTTGAGTGCCTAGAACAGCATTAGCAGTTGTTGTTATACTTATCTGTGGTTCTCAGGTGGTTGTGTTTTAATATTAATTTCTACTTAGAGAGTCATATGATATTATCAAATTGATAACTGGCAAAAATATCTTCTACATGTAAGAGGAAAGTTTGCTTATTTGTTTTCATGCCAAATGTAGTCTGTTTACACTGACAGGTTTTCATTGTTTTCTCTATTTGTGGGTTTTCACTTGAGGTTTGCTCCTTACTATGGGAGATCCCATGCTGTTTCTTTGGATTCGTTATGGTTTTCTTTCATGTTTATGCTCCTCAAATTTGCATGTACTGACTAACTCTCAGAGAATTAAAAGTGGTTACTGCTTAAGAAAGTTACTTTGAGATGCATATCATAACCTGTTTATTTAAAAGTGGCTTTTTAATTATTAAAAAGTATTTAATGTATAGGAAAATATACTTAAGTATTTTTCTGTATTTATTCCTTTTTATTATTTGGAACAACCAAGTAACAAAATATTCCTGAAGTTGTTTTGGGTCATTATTCCAGTGTGTGGAACATTTTTTATTAAAATAGTGGGCAGTGACTTGAATTAAGTTTCTTTCTTGGGAGAAAGACTCTGTTACTTAGCAACACCTAATATCCTGTGATGATAGGAAAACACCCTGAGACCATTCTGGAGAAGTCTTAGTGGCTTTCTTGGATAAGAAAAAGACATTGTTGCTTTGATACAGAATTATGAGCAATTTGGGATTCCTTTCTTCAGATAGCATTGTTATGGGCTAGAAAAATCCATGCTTACACAAGCATGACTCTTCAGCTGAATCAAGAGACTGTTCTCTCTCCAGGTATTCTAGGCTGATGTTCATTTCAGGAACTTAAGTTAAGCTTGGTGCCAAAAGAAGTAGGTTACTTAGCTCCTGATCTCTGCATTTTATTTAGAAATGATAAAGCATCTAGATTGTTTGGGATACGAACTTAATTAAACATTGTGAAAGTCAATGAAAATCAGTGTAAGGATCAGGTGTTTATTACAAATATTTCTTGGAAATAGCAGAAATAGGTATAGTAAGATCTTGGATCACTATAACACTTTTAATATTTTGTTGCTAAAAATCTCGTCATTATACAAGTGTATGTGTGCGCGTATGCAGGAAACAAAGTATGGGGTCTTTGGATTTTATTTTTCTTAATTTTAGAGGAGAACCTCATTGGCTTCAAATAAAATAACATTATTTATCCCACCTCTTTAATGTACTTTTAGTGAAATTGATATGTTTTCAGGAAACCACATTCTTTATACATTTTCTTCTCACATAGCCTCTTCCCCACCCACTGGTTGCCATGGAAACGACTCACAGCAGCCCTTAGAGCAAATGCCAGGCAGTGTGGGGTTCCCCTGTGGTGGAGCCGCAGGTCTGATGCTGCAGAGCAGTTTGTGCTGACTCAGCTGTGCACAGGAGGCGCGCTACTGTGATTTTTTTTTTTTTCTTAAATTCTGAGTTAACAAACTGGCATGTGGTGTCTTGATTTTCCAAAGATGAGAGTTCAGTTCTGCTTTCCCCCCAATGTACTGTTTTCCTTCTCGCCTTTTGAAATTCTAGTTCACCGTTTATTATTCCTACAGAATAGAAGTAATTGGTAATGGAAATTACAGTAAACTTCTGAGATTTGGGAGAGAGGGAGGCAGCTATATTGCAGGAGGATAGGAGATACAGGGGAAAAGATTGAGCTTGAGATTCTAAAGTCATGTACTGAGTAGTCAGAACAAATTTCTTATTTAAATGTGAGCGTGATTGTGGAGCCAGAGATAGTGTCCACATTAGATTAATTTTGTGAGGGGCATAGTTAAAGCCTGCCATAAATTTTGGGTATCTGTGAACTTTATGGTTGACTGTCATGATTGCTGTGGAAAAAAAAATGTTGCATTGCGTGGGAAACTAAGCTGTCATTTACAGAAAAAGCTGTCCATAGAAATCACTAAGGACCTTATTACAAACTAAAAATTACCCCATTCCCAAACCTTACTCCAAACTCACTGGCTCAGAATCTCAACTGGTGGAACTTAGTTATGATTCTATTTTACCAGCTTTTAGGGTGATTTTTAGGTCACCTTCCTGGAACATAAGGAGACTAGACCTGGGCACCATTATTTCATCTCTCTTTTTTTAATTGTTATTCTTGTACAGTATTCTGTCCTTTACTCCCAACCCAGCCCACCGCCCCTCAACTCTCTTAAGGGAGCCTCTTGTTATTAAAAAATCCTACCAGTCTAAACGATAGCTGTGTCGCGATGAAGAGAACACAGCACTTGGACCCGTACACCGGCCAAATCATCTCTTCTCTCTGAGTATCGTTTCACTCACCTGTGTACGAAGGTGTTTGCAGAAGTGTGACAGGATTCAGTGACATGACAAACTGTGAATTTATTTTTTTATGTAAGAAGGTATTACCAAAACGATGATTATAAAGTTAGCTTCTTTAACTAAGGGAGAAATTTAAAATCATTTTTATTTTTAAAAATGTCATTGGAGAAATTTAACATGATTTGGTAGAGAAGGAATTGAACTGTATATTATAAAACTTTAGCTTCTAGCTATAAATTAACTTTATAACCTTATACAGGACTTTCATTTTTACAGTCTTCTTTCTTTCTTTATGAAATGGAGTCCAAGGTAGGGAGATACTTTAAGAGACGGTAGTGTTCATGATTTTGTGGTTTATCTTGCTTGAATTAAAAGTCTCTGATTCCGTGATATGGTGAAAACATAGTATTTACTTTGTATAAGAGTTAGACCTGTCATCTTTAAGCTCCTTGTAGTTATGAGTCTAAATAAAAAAATTTAGGATAATTCAAATTCTGAGGCCTGAAAATCTTAATAATAAAAATTTAACTGAAGATTGAAGAGCAAATGTATTTGTTCTTATGCCAGTACCACACTGTTTTGATTACAGTGGCCTTGTAGTATAGTTTGATATCAGGTAATGTGATCCCTCCAAACTTTCTTCTTTCTTAAGATTGCTGAGGCCATTCAGCATCTTTATTGGTTCCATGTAAATTTTTGGAATATTTGTTCTAGTTCTGTGAAGTATGCCATTGGTATCTTTTTAGGAATTGTGTTGAGTCTATAGATTGCTTTGGGTAGTATGGAACATTTTAATGATATTAATTCTTCCAGTCCATGAACACTGTGTTTCTACTTATTTGTATCTTCCTCAATTTCTTTGTTCAGTGTCCTAAAGTTTTCCAAGTACAGGTCTTTTACCTCCTTGGTTAAATTTGTTCCTAAGTACTTTATTTTGTTTGTTGCAATAGTGAATCGGGTTGTTTTCTTAATTTCACTTTCTGATAGTTCATGATTAGTGTATAAAGATGCTATTGATGTCTGAATATTAACTTTATATCCCACTACTTTGATGAATTCTTTTGTCAAATCGAATAGTTCTCAATGGAACAGAATAGAGAGCCCAGAAATAAACCCAATTCTCTATGGTCAATTAATATTTAACAAAAGAGGACAGAGCGCACAATGAAATAAAGACAGTCTCTTCAATAAATTGTGTTAGGAGAACTGGACTGGTACATGCAAAAGAAGTGAAACTAGACCATCATCTTACACTATATGCCAGAATAAACTCAAAATGGATTTAAAAAACTTAAATATATGTTGTGAAACCATAAAAATCCCGGAGGAAAACATAGGCAGTAAATTTCAGCTATCTCACATACCAGTATTTTTGCCGCTATATGCCCTAGGGCAAGGGAAATATAGGAAAAAAAAATAAACAAATGGGACTACATCAAATTAAGAAGCTTCTGCACAGCTAAAGAAACCGTCAAAATGAAAAGGGAACCAACTGTATGGGAGAACATGTTTGCCAATGATACACTGGACAAGGGTTTAGTCTCCAAAATATATAAAGAGCTTGTAAGACTCAACATCAGAAAGACAAACAATCCAATTTTAAAAATGGGCAAAGGACCTGAGTAGGCACTTCTCCAACAGTGACATGCACATGGCCCAGAGACATATGAAAAAATGCTCAACATCACTAGCCATCAGTGAGATGCAAATTTAAACCACAATGAGATATCACCTCATATCTGCCAAAATGGTTATCATTACTCAGTCAACAAACAAGTGCTGACAAGAATATGAAGAAAAGGGAACCCTAGTGCACTGTTAGTGGGAATGCAGGCTGGTACAGCCACTTTAGAAAATAGTATGGACTTTCCTCAAAAAACTAAAATAGAACTGCCTTTGACCCAGTGATTCCACTGGGTCATGCCTGAAGAATCCCTAAACACCAATTCAAAAAAGAATTTATATACCCCCATGTTCATGGCAGCGCTATTAACAATAGCCAAAATTTGGAAGCAGTCTAGGTGCCCGTCAGTAGATGAGTGGATGAAAAAGCTGCGGTACGTTTACACAGTGGAATACTATGCAGCAGAAAGAAAAAGGGAATTCCTGCCTGTGGGAAAGCATGGGTGGAACTGGAGACTATTATGCTACGTGAAATGAGCCGGTTGGTGAAAGGCAAATACCATATAATCTCATAAGAGGAATCTAATGAACAAAATAAACTAATGAGCGAGGTAGAACCAGAGGCATAGCATCATGGAACAGACTGACAGCTACATGATGGAGGGGGGGGAGAGTGAGGACTGATTGAAAGAAGGTAAAGGAATTAGTCAAAAAACATACATGAAGGACCCATGGACATGGACAAGGGTGTGGGGTTCACTATGGAAGTGGTGGGTGGGCTGTGTGGAGAGGAGCAAAGGGAAAATTGGGACAATTGTAATAACATAAATAATAATATATGTTAAAAAGTATGCTCAGTAAGTAGTCTTTGTCTCCCCACCCCCTCTTTTTTTGGAGTGGATACAGTGAGGCCAGGGTTTCCACCACATTGTTTTGACCATCTTATGTGAGCAGATAACGCATGGAAAGTCCAGGCCAGTGTGAACCTGAACGATCAGGGAAAGTTTTATGGGTGAGCTAACCTTCTTAGATAGATACAAAATACTTCTTAACTGTAACCTATATAGAAGGCTATCAACGACCTCAAGTACTTCATTCTCAAAGAGGGACCAATCATTGCAGAGGAATCACAGTATGGACAGAAAAATACAACATCTCTGCAGTACAAATTCAGCTGCTCTATTTAATTTTCTTTTTATTTTTAATAGAAAAAATCAGGCAAAGGTATGCGGATTTGCCTGGAGAATTGCACATTATTGAACTTGAAAAGGATAAGAATGGACTTGGACTCAGCCTTGCTGGCAATAAAGACAGGTCACGCATGAGCATATTTGTGGTGGGAATTAACCCAGAAGGACCTGCTGCCAAGGACGGGCGAATGCGTATTGGAGATGAGCTGCTAGAGGTAAGGAGCATATGTGTATTTTTAAATTTTTCTTTTGTTGAGGTGAGGGGTGCAGGGGATAGTGTACAATAAAATGAGGTGGGGGGAGCCTGACCAGTGTGGCTCAGCTGGGCATGGTTCCACAAGGTGAAAGGCCGCTGGTTTGGTTTCCGGTCAGCATGCGTGCCTGGGTTGTGGTTCAGTCCCCAGGCAGGGCAGGTGCAAAAGGCAACCAGTCGGAGTCTCTCTCTCACATGTATGTTTCTCTCCCTCCCTCCCTCTCTCCCCCCTTCCCTAAAAATAAATAAATAAATAAATTTTTAAAATAGAATGAGGTGGAGAAGAATGTTGACATTATATTTTCTTCAACTACTTAAAATTATTTTTCAAAGCAAAATAAAAATCATACTGTTGCTTGCAAATGTTATTTCGCTGCTTGAGTAGAAACTAATCCGTCAGAATAATTTAGGAGCCATTAAGGAAAATCTCATGGAAACATGTTAAAAGGGTAAGGCTTATTTTTAATGTTAATTTAAAAAATTTCAAAACTAATTTGATCATGTATTAATTTAATATTGTTGGTATTTAATCAACATTCTCTGAGTTTTGAATGAACTGTATTTGTTGTCGTTGTCATTTAGCTTTTTGGGAAGGTGCTAGGGCCAGTGAAACTGTGTGATCTGATTGTCAGGGAATGGTTCGTGTCTGTGAAGCTGGCAGTGAGGGTCAAGGCCACGTACGCCCCTTATGTCAGGCCAGGATGGAGATAAAAGAAGCTGAGGAGATGACTGATCCTCTGCTAGCTACTCTCTAGATGATTTCGTCGAAAACGGAAAGGTTATTCTTATTCTCCTAAACTTACTTACAGTTAGGGTTTCTGTTCTGACTTTATCTCAGTTGGATATTCATTTGCTTGTTAAATTACTTATTCAGCTAATATTTTTTGAGTGTTTCTTAGAACGGGACACAGAACAATTGACGAGTACACCCCGTTCATTCAAATAGCTCACAGTCCTGGAAGAAACAGACAGGACAAGATGAGGGCACTCCAGAATGAAAAATGTGATGATGATGGCAATAGCTAATAGGTGCTCAGTATCAGATGCAGCAACCTCTTTTACGGGTGCATGGTTTGACTTCCTAGCTCTTTGTTAACCAATGCGCTCTAGGCTCCCTGGATAAACTGCTCCAAACTTGGACATTGAGGGGAGTCACAGAGGCATTGAGTGTCAGACTGCTCATGTAAAGTGAGGACTTACCGATTTTGATTTGTAGGATTTCCTCTTCAGATTCTGACCCAGAATGCAATTCTCAGTCACCCACAGTTTGGCTTGCCCAAAAATATCTACAGCCAAAGCTGGGCAGACACAACTGTGAGACCATGAGTGTCCTCTCTCTCCCAACCCCGATAGGCTCTCCCATCTACATTCTGTTTCCACAAAAATGTCACTTCTGGAATTACCTTTTTTTCCTTCTTTTTTTGTAATATAGCATCATGAAAGCTGCCCATATTGGGTAACAGTGACTGGCATGGTCATTAAATAAATAAAAATCACAGGTGACAATGTGCATTAACTAATATAATTCATTGCTTCGAGTTTACATCCTTTGGCTGATGTTTTGGGGCTTCTTCAGAGATGAGACTGGAGTGATGGTGCTGGTAGTAATGAGAGCAAAAGCTAACGTACTGAGTCATTGCTAGCATTCTGCCTATACACTCACACGTTGGTGTTCAGTATTCTTAAGAGCCCTAGATGGTAAGTACTGTTATCATCCCAATCTTATGGATAAGAAGATTGTCTAATGGATAAGTAACTTGCCTAATATCACGGAACCAAGTACGAAGTTCCAGTAAGCACCCAGGCTTGCCAGACTCTAAGGTCCGTGCTCTAACTGCTTGAAGTGTACTGTGTTCCCCGTGGTACTTTAACCAAACCCCATTTGTTTATACGCATGAGAATTGTGACTCATGATGCTCTCTTCTTTAGGAAATCACGTGTATTTGTCATGTTGCGTGTTATGGGTACCTAGACACAGGCCTTCTGTCTTGCATGGTGTGTGGAATTGTTCCAAAGGCTATAATTTGGAACATGAAGGTTCGGCTTCTGTTCTGTCTTCCTAAGACTGAGGATGGACCCAGACCAAAAGGAGCACTGGTGTTTTATTTCTCTGACACCTTATTAGATACCTGTAACAAATGAGCTGTGTCTGCAGAGTAATGAGAATATTTTACAGGCTGTGTACAAAAGTCAGTACTGTGTAAGGGCTGTGAGTACTGGCCTTAGAAGACCTGCTTTAACTTAAATCAGTCCTTTCAGCTATGTGTTGCATTTTAGAAGGAGTTTAACAGAGTACCTGGCACATAGTTGACTGTTAATTGGATCGTATTTCCTCACAGACAGGAACTTCAGATACCTGTTTTCTGGGCTAGAGGCTGGAAGAGCTCTCCTGGCTCTTAAAAAAGAATATTAACAAATTGCCATATCGGACCCCTCCTGTTTCTTTCTGTGACTTTCCGCATTTGTCACTTTTGTTGCTGCTCGGCAACTTTATTCTTCAGAGGTGAAAAAAGATTAAACGTGTCAATAAATTAATCCTCCTCCACTGCCCTCAATTTCTCTTGTTTAACAACAACAACAAAAAAGCTAAAATTATGTTGGAGCACATCCTAGCATCACATGTCATTGGCTAGTTACTTATCTCCTCTAAACCTTCTTTATCAAATGGAAATTATTTAGTCATCCAGCAAGTATCTTACTGTGCGTCTGTCCTTTCGAGGCAGTACGTGAACAAGGCACCGATTTTACATCAGTGAGCAGAGTCCACAGTGCCTGTTCTCACAGAGCTTGTGGTCAAGGGATCGCATTGCAGCAGCCTCAGGGTGCGCGCCGAGAACTGATGAGAGAAGACAATGTCGAGTGTTGCCACAGTATCCGGCATGTAATAATACCTTAATACATTTCAGCTGATATTTGTAAAATAGTATTTTGCATAGCTTTGTGTAGTTCGGTTCTTTTTAGTTTGTTTATATGAATGCATTTGCCTCTGAAGGGTGTCCCAGAGGGAAGCCACCTTCTTTTCCTTGGTAGCCCCTTGCAGCATCTTGAAAAGCTGAGAGAATGAAAACATGCACATCCTGGATTCTTAAGCAGTTATAACCCATCTCATGTGACTTTTGGCTCTAGGTTAGGGATGACAGAGGGGAAAAAATCCTGTGGGAAACGTTCCCCTGGTTTCTTTTCATAGCTGAGAAAAAATTGCAGTCACTTCTCTGTGATATGTCAGGAATTTGTATGTAGCATGGTATTCAATCTACTGTGCTTTTGAACCGAGAATGAGAAACTGACTCCATGATGCGTGCCAGGAAAGGTAAAGCCGGTGTTGCCATAGCTGTTCTTTGGCTGTTGCAGCGTGTGAGATGGGAGAAGAACGTCGAGTTAGGTAGGAGGCATGCACTGTGGGTTTGCAGATTATACTTCTGGATTCCCGGGTCAGAGCACATCTGTGTATTTGCTTGTCCACCCACACTCCTTTCATTTTTGTGGTTTCTCTCCTCAACTGAGGTAAAGTTCTCCCTGTCTTGATTATTTTTACAGTTCCATTTGCTCATATTACTTCTCATTACTGTTTTGTTGTTCCTTTGCTCACAGCCTTTTTTATTTATAGTTGATCTGTTTTAAGCCCTAAGCTGAGGCTAATTAGAGGAGGGAGAAGAGACTGGTTGAATGTGCATTGTGGCTACTGTGAGGTCAGAACCTCTGCTTCTTGCCGGAGCCCTGTCAGCGACTGAGTTTTGGCAGGATGTCACCATCGGCCGACCACGTTTGGTTGCTGCGGGACTGCACTGTTATTGTGGAAGAGCAGCCTCCAAGTTCTGTTGGTCAACGGCCTAGTTCATGCATTAAAGAAATCTTACATTACGCCTCAGAAGACTGATGGATTAAATCTCAGCTTCTTTGCTGTTTACTTCGATGCTAGTGGTGGGAGATGGGGTGGGGGGCAGATAACCGGGAATTAGATTTGCACTAGAGCAGGGGTGGGTCCCCAACCCCTGGCCAGGGACCAGTGCCAGTCAACAGCAGGCAAGCCAGCGTAGCTCACCTGAGCCCCCCACCCCCACCCGGCTCTTCCCCAAAGCCAGGCTGTGGTGCCAAAAAGCCTGGGGACTGCTGCACTGGAGCATTGGCTTTCCCTAAGCAATTAGTCCCAGAAAACGCCCAGGCCTGGGCGTGGTGCTGTCATATGAATGTAGGGTTTATTTATATTCTTCCCTAAAATGCCTGAGTGGGAAGAGATGAGCTGATAGTGAGGTGCGGGAAATTGGAGTGATTTGTCAGGTTACGGAGCAGCCAGAAGGAACCGTGTGGGTGACACAGGAAGTGCACAATCAACTGGGCTGGCAAGTAGGGCTGTGTCTTGTCTGCCCTCCTCCCCCACCCCCCGCAGTCCTTCAAGATAGAGCAGGGGTGTCAAATTCATTTTCACAGGGGGGTGCACATGGGCCTTGCAGTTACCTTCAAAGGGCCGAATGTAATTTTAGGACTGTACAAATGTAATTACTCCTTAACTAGGGGCAAGGAGCTGGCACTGCCGCCTAGAAACAAGGTGCTGGGCAGATAAAACAAGGTGGAGTGTCGGGTTGGGCCCGTGGGCCTTGTGTTTGCCGCCTGTGAGATGGAGGAAGCACATTCCCTTTGAAACATTTACCTGCAGGATAGCCAAAACTAAATCTTGTTATTTTGCGTGTGAATATAAAAATAAAAAGCATGAATATTTCCCAGGGATAAAGACATACAACTACAGGTAAACCCAGATCCTGTCTAGTAGTATTTATTTAATAAAAGAAGAAGAAAACTGGACGTTAAACGCCAGACCCAGGCACCTGGAGCTGCTTTCTGACAAAACTCCTACGGCCCCACCGCCACACCAGTCCCAGCAGTGGGTCCTTCACTTTCTGCTCCTCGCCAGTGAATTTCTTTCAAAACCTTTTGGAAGACTTAGATGCAGTTTGGAAGCGTACATAGTACTGTAGTTAAATAAACCACTAGATTTTGTGCATCCATAGATAAGATTCTAATTTACAGTCAAAAGCTTCTGTCTTAGATTAGCTCTTTTATGTAATTATCATACATGGATTTAATTTTATAAAATGTACTTCTTAATGCAATAATTATGCCCTAAGAGACTTCATGTAATTAAATATCACATTGTAGAAACACTAGTTTATGAAGCAGAAAGTAGAGAAAGGATTTCAAAATTGCAAAAAAATTTCTTTTTCCTACAGTTTTATTAACACAGATGGGGCTATATTAGCTAAAAGTGAGAAAATAGATTGATCGACCAATTTTTTTTGTGGCAATGGTTTAACGAGTGTTACAACATATCAAAATTTACATTTTAAACATGCGATTTACATGTCTATGACAGCTCAGTAAAGCAGTTAAAATATTGATTGATCAAAGCTGACTGAAATAAATACTGTAAGCTGGTCCTCAATATGATCTTCCCATATGCAAAGCTAGAGTCACCCCATTTTGTGACTATTGAAAATTGTCTGCAGCCCAATTCACAGCTCGGAAACCCGGCAGAGGAGTGTGGTGCTGGCGATTGGTCAGCCTAATACACAAAACAGTGGGGAGCCTCTGCCGTGTGCAGCATTTTTCCTTTCTTCAAAGTGCAGCGCCCCCGCCCCCATCATTACAGCATTATAACCCACAGCTGTCTGTGTCTTGCTACGTCATCTTCCCTGAGTAATGCATTGTGTAGTATCTCATATGAGCTATAAGAAAATGCAGTCGCTAAGAGAACGTTTGGGAGTGGGGGAGCTGTGTTGGTAACTGAGCTAACATTGCATACTTATTAATTACAAGGCAGTGCTAAATTTTTTAAATGCATTCCCTCTATTAACTTTTACAACAACCCAGTGAAAAGTTGGTGCTATTTTAAGCCCTGCATTACAAAAAACAAAACTGAGACACCGGGGGCAGAATCAATATGTGAACACTAGCTTTTCTAACTGTAAGGATTTTATTCTTCAGTTTTTTAGTTCTGGATTAATAGTGATTCTAGAAGGTCGTAAGTGAATTTCTCGTCATTTTGTAGTTTGGGCAAATCTAGATTAATGTGGTTAATCCAGTGCTAGTTTAAAATATCTAAAATAGTTTCTCATAATGCATATATAAATACCATGTTATTCTTTTTATCTTCTTAAAATTTAATGCCACGTTGAATTCAGTGAAATTATACCTCTCTCTCAAGAACCAGAAAAGAAAAACAATCTTTTTTTGAGGTTGTTCTCGCCCAATTTAAGAGCTCCTCTGAACTTCATAATTTAATAGTTTCCCACCCTCAGTATGTTATGGACCTAAGGTCGTATTTTCAGGCTGCAGGAAATATTCTGTCAGCCCTAGCTTATATTGGGAGGCCTCATTCTTTTCTGGGTTTCCAGCAGTGAAGTCTTTGACCTCAGTTTCTGCCATTTTCATTTCTGTCTCTGGCTTGTTGGGGGAAGAGTTTTGAATTATTTAGTCACATTTCATTGTACTCATGCTGCTGAAGTATTTAGGCTAAAGACCTATATTCTTACTGATCCGTTGGAGGAATAGCACTCATTTAATTTTTCTTACAGCCGTCCTCATTATTGCCCCACAGAAGCCTTGTGTGAGATTTCTCCAGTGAGCCACGCTGTCTGAAATCGCAGAGAGAAAGTGCCTTGAAAGCAGAAAGTAAAAGTGAGGGTAACTGAAGAAACTTAGATTACTGTAGAAAGAATATAAAAAATAGGGTTAGGAGTGTATGCCGGGGAAGAAACTGACCCTTTGGGAGGAATAATGGATTTCAGTGGTGCCTCTGGAGACCGCCCTCCCTTTTCTGCAGTTTTTCCTCGGGTTTTACGTGGCTGACGTTGGGATGGTTCTCTGGCCTCCATTCCCTCCTTCCAGCTCCACTCAAGGCTATTGTGACCGTACTTGAGATGCATTCTGGAAAGATATGCTCTTATATTGTTGAGAAGGGTTTCCTTATATCAGCTCCAATGTATAATTTATTTCTATACTTTGCTTTATTTGTACAAGAGGAAGTTAGAGTCACTTATGTCACCATTCAAACTCAGGGCACAAAGTATGAAAGAAAATTATCAATAAAATTATTTTTTAAGATTTTATTTATTTATTTTTAGAGAGAGGGGAGGGAGACAGAGAGGGAAAGAAACATCAATGTGTGTTTGCCTCTTGTGCACCCCCTACTGGGGACCTGGCCCTCAACCCAGGCATGTGCCCTAACTGGGAATTGAACCTGTGACCCTTTGGTTCACAGCCTGGCACTCAGTCCACTGAGCTACACCATCCAGGGCTCTTTCTCATTATTTTAAGTCAGGAAAATTATGTAGGTCAACCCCAGCCCTCCCCCACAAATTCCTGAAGTATAACTGAAGTAAATTAAAGTAATCATATATAGGTAACACATAATTATGGCAGGATGGAAGTGCCTCGTATCACTCCAGAATTGCCAAGTACTATGATTGCTGACACACAGTTGCTTTGTACGCAGTGGTTTCCGTTAGCTCCACCAGCAGCCGAACTGCTCATTCTCCTCGTGAATACTGAGTGTGTGGTTCTCTCGGTGACTCCGTACTTGGACTGCAGCTCAGGACTTTCCCCCATAGCATTATCTTTAAAACGTTTTACTTTGTATTGGAAATGTAGATATAAATGTTTTGTGTATACACATTTACTGAAAAATACTGTATTGTGAGGATATGTATATTCTATGCAGGATAAGTATTAAAAATGAAAAGGTGTCCTACCAGAAATATCTTACCTGGGGAGTATTTCTTTTCTTGTTTTAAAAATAAAACTCTTATGATGATATTTTTAACACCCACAAAGCAAACAGATAATATCATAAAATTGTTTTACATAGCATCATATAGTTGAACAATTACAAACACTCTGCCATTTGTGTTTCACCTACAATATATCTCCATATGCCCATCCCTACTCAATTACTGCCTTTACAGTCTATGTGTGCGGTAAAAGGCACAGAAACGAAATGCACAGATATCATCTGTACCATTTTGACAGGCGGATACACTTACATAACCCTGACATCTATCATCTGCATCCCCCCAGAATCCTTCCCACTGGAAACTCCCACCCCCATCCTGGGAGGCAGCCACTGCACTGATTTTTTTTTTTTTTTTTACCTTTAATTAGTTTTTTCTGTTCTAGAGCTTCATATAAATGGGATCATGCAGGATGTACTCATTTATGCCCAGCTTCTTTCTCTCAGCATGTCTGCATTTCATCTGTGTTGTTGCACGTGAGTGGTTTGTTCCTTTTTGTTGCTGAATAGTGCTCCATTGCATAACTGTGCCGCAATTCGTTTCTCAGCTTACCTGTGGGTGGACGTTTGAATTTTTCCAAAGGTTTTTATTATAATGAATAAAGCTGCTGTGAACATTTGTGTGACAGGTCTTTTTGAGGACAAGTATTTTCTTTTCTCTGGGGTAGCTGTTTATGGTAAACTGCTAGAACACAGGGTAGTTATGTGCGTAACTTACAAAGGGTCAGCTGGCTCTTTTTCTTGAGTGGTGGAAACCTTAAGCATTCCCAGCAGCAGCGTGTGAACGTTTTGGTGGTTCTGCGTCCACAGCTGGTGCGTGTGTCGTGGTTCCCTGTAGTTTTAATCAAATTAGAAATGAAAGGGAAGTTCCCAAGCTTGATAAAAGATATTTATGAAAATCCTACAGCTATGATCTACGTGTGTTTAATTATCTAACACTAAATGCCTTCCCTGTGAGACTGAGAGGGGAGGGAGGGCAAGAGTGAGAGGGAGAGAGAAAGCAAGAGCAAGTGGAGGAGGGGGGAAGAAGAAGGAGGAAGAG